>MU005986.1:107150-207168 GCA_010093745.1 Piedraia hortae CBS 480.64
TTGCTTGGTGTCCACAATACTTAGCTATCCCACTCAAAAAAAAAAAGAAAAGAAAAGAAAAGGAAAGAAAAGGAAAGACTCAAGTGGTGAAAGGGATGCGCAGGAAGATCATATCTCTCGCATGTGGTGGGCGAAGCAACCTCTTTCCAAGCGGCTCGGTTCCTCGAATTCATGACGGCCATAAACACAAGGACTTTCCTTCGGCGACCGACAGAAGGTTCGGATCCGATCATCCTTGGAAGCAGGTGTTGAGCGGTGATAAGGTCTGGTGACGCCGGCATCTTGTTCGTGCGTTCTTGCAAGATGTGCCCGTGAACTCATCAATGGTTGGGCAAGGCCAAAACTTTTCGCCAAGTTAGCAGTCAAATCTTTCTGAGAAACGATGGGGCCACCAAGATCTAGAATGGCGTCCTGGACATCGTGATGGATGATTTGAAGTCGTTCCGGCAGGTTTCCGACGGACTCAAGGACGGATCCTACGTTTAGACTCAGCGAAGTACACAGCACGGTTCGCTGTCCCAACATGGAGAGATCTCCTGAATCTAGTCCGTGGGCTCCTGGGCGACGATGTCCTGAGACCGAGTTGGCCAAATAAGGAACCGGTCGCTGAGGTAGTGGACCTTGGTCCGACTTTTGGATTTCGGTCGCGTCAATCTTGCGTTTTTCAAGGCTTGTAACTCTCATCGTTGGTTGCATCAAGCAACACATTTGATAGAAAGGGAAGAAGGTAAATTGAAGCAAACTTGCCACACAGCAGCTTACCTGCGCGTCGATCGGAGAGACCAACAATACCAAATAGGGCGACAAGCGCAACAGGGATGTCTTCCGGGCAGGCATAGAGGCCTGAATTTTCCAGAGTTAGTGACACGAGGTTAGCGACGGAGGAGAACGGAAAGGGCATGGAAGGGCAAGTTTTCGTTTGTAAAGGCGGCCCTTGTTTGATGGAAACCATCAAGGCAAACGACTACTTCCAAATCCTCTACAAAGCGTGAACTATTTGCTCTTTCACACACTGGGAGCACTGTCCTGTGGTGGTCTTACAAACAGATTCAGATCCGGCATGGATCAAAATCCCCCTTAAATGTTCGGCGACGCGAACGGGACTGCGAGCGCCGTAAGGCACATTTTGAGGTCATCCCAGCATAGTAAATATAGAAAATCTATCGCGTAGTATCTCCTCGGGACCAGGAAAAAGAGCTTTGCAGCTTTACTATCAGATGAAGTTGAAGCCCTTCGTGCGGAACGTGTGTAGATCTTTCTTCACTACCTAAAGCTCACCAACCAAGCACGCTTTTTGAAGCCGCCTACACGCTAAAGCTGACGCAGAGGACTCCACCTCGACCATTAGGGTCTGGAAACAAGTTTGGTATGAGGTGTTATTCAATCATATATGTTAAATTCACAACGAACAGAAAAAAAGGCTCCGTGTCAGGATCTCAGTCCCAGTTCCAGTCACGAGGATTCGGCACAGCCCGTGAGTCCTACAACACCGAAACAGTTGCCCTTTTGGACATGACGCGTTGGTCTAGTCTTTTAGGCAGTATAGAGTAGCGCCCACCGCATAGCTCCGTCCCTTGTGCCCCCCGGCCTCTCGGGCCTGACACTCCGCAAGACAAATTATTTTTAAATCGAGCGGGGTCAAAAAATATAGAATGCCTTCACGCTCTTCGACATTTTTTTAATGGCGAAAATTCTTGTTCTGTGAAGTGACGGTCAATGTGGGGCCGCCCGCCCCACCCTAACCCCGCTGTTATATTCAAACACACACACACACGCGCACAAAACACCCACTCCAACCCACATTGATTACCTCCCTCCAAACCTGATCTTTCATCCATTTGTTCAGGCCGCTCCCACCCTTATCTACGACGTTCCCATTTTTACAGAAAAATGGATTGCGATAACTTTGTTATGTGCGGTGTGAGTCAGAACGGTGCGCTTGGAGGATGCGACTGACACGCGACGGGAAGCGACGGTTATGCAACCAAGGTCTCATGTCCAAGACGTTTGAACAGCCCCGTCGTGGAACCATTTAGATTTAATCTAGACGACGCACAATCAAAGGGAGAGTAATCGTATCCCCACGCACTTCGATACGTCCTCATCACCACCGCCTGCTGTACCACATCATTATTTGCGACCTACTACACGGGAACCTCACATCGGCAGTGGAAGGTTCAAAGAGCTTACTGTCCTATCATCAATTTACAATATGATTTTCGCCGGCGTCGCCATGGACTGAAGTCTCCGATAACTGTCAAGCGCAAGTTTCAGGACCAGAAGAGCTCCTCATAGCAAAATGTTGAGCAAAACCCTATCAAGCGTGGGCATTTACAAGATCCCACGCCTGATCTCAATGTCGATGAGTTCATTGGGATAACAAAGGACCTTAAATCAGCCAAGACCTATGAGCTCATAGGATTTACCCCAACCACGGTTCACACCCTGTCCCTTCGGTGAATGGACCCTGATGAAGAAAATGAACTGTTTGCGGACTTCTTCCGCTTTAGCCAGGACTATGTATACGTGTCGGAGGTGTAAACCTCCGAGGACTAAAGCGGAACGTATGTCAACGACAAATGTGTGCACTCAACTTTGACCAAAAGGTGAATGTAGATGTCTATCTCTATGTGAGGTGAGGTTCGAAACCTCCTCCACACTACCTCAGTCGAACCGCATTTGCTAGGACAACGTCAGCGAACCATGCCTTAAGCATGAACGAGACAATGACCTGCCTCAGGGAAAACTTCCTCTATAGAGGTAAAAACCCCGAGAAGCTTCGACTTCTATCTAAGGTTCTGGTCATGGTGTGTGCCACATCCTTCTGACAATACGCCCACATTGGTCATCTGCCTGAGGGCCAGAAGTCGATGGGGCAGTGGTCCTGAAAGACGTCGGCATTCGTGATAATTTAGTCAACGATATTTTGGATCCAGAATACAATGACGCTAGGAAAACTGCGTCGATCCTTTGGTGGGTACGCAAGGCGATGGAGGCTGCGTTTGGCTACCTCACGTCGGGCCAAGATGCCAGTAACCTTCGCACCCAAGAAGCGAAAACAGGCACACGGTCTTCAGGGCCCCACTATCGAGCGCAAGCAATCGACTATTATGTCCCTGAAACTGCGGGCTCGGCGTGGCTGGTGGGAACGGGGGAGGACCCACGCGATGTAGTGCTTTGGCGAGCAGCTTTTTTAAGAGTCGTATTTTGCTCTCAGCGTCGAGAAAATATCCGTTCCCTCATTGATATCAGCAAGGTTTACTTGATCACTGGGCATGCATGCACGGGATCCCAAGCGAAATTTGCGAAAACGAAAAGTTGGGAAGGAATCAATGAGAACAATTTACTAACACTAGGTAATCCACTCCGCGTGATGCTCCATTGGGCATTGACGGATGATATGGCTTGTTTAATTGAAGAACGCCACCATGACAGGATTTCATGCTGCGCCTAAAATAATCCAAACCTCGTATTCCAGCGAGAGGACCGCTCGTTACCTCAAGTTGAGCTAAATCCGACGCTCGATAGCTGAAAATCGAGCAAGGCGGAGGGAGAATGACACCTTTGAAAGCCCAAGATAGGTACAGTATAGGAAGCCAGATAGAGTCTACTACCACGCCAATATCACTATGGAAATTTCTGCACTCTGCGTACAAGTGAACATTACTCAAATCCACGTAGACCCTCGGTATCCCATTTCCATACATGTCCTTCCTTTCACCCACTGCATTACTGCCCTGTTTCCTCGCGGCTTCTTTATTATTGTCCTTGGGGCATTTTCCAATCATCTTACAGTTTTATAGCTTCACGCATTCAAGTGATACTCGGAAAAGTCTAGTCCGCGTGATGCGTAAAGAATCCAAGTCCTGGATACAGTGTTTCCCGGCTCAGAACAGTATTGTATTCCTTTGGAGTCCATGGAGCTCATCGACCTCAGCAGACATAGGTTCCGAGACCGTGCAGCTTATACAGCCAACGGTGTACAAGTTTGGCGTCCTCGGGAGGTGGTAGTTCCAGTAGGCCGTTTAGGCGAGCATTTTGGACGAAAGATGACTGGAACTTGAAGACCGTTTAGTCATTATGACAGGGACCGGCGCGCTGTTGGGGTTCACTCAGATGGGTGGCCCCGCCCCCGCGCACGTGTCACATAATTACGAACAATCGAACAACCAACAGCCTGGGAGGCGACTCTACAGAATTCCAAGACAGCTCGATGTTTCAGTACGTCTGCGTCTTCAACTACACTCAAATCATCGTCCTTTCCACCTAGGACGCGGCCAATCAACGTTTCAGCGCGTTCAGTCACGTGGGTTCGCGTAACGCGTAAAGCCTAATCGCCAACCCGATCTCCACTTCTATCAAACCCTAAGCAACGCGTAATAACGCGTGCATGGCATTTGGCTCGCGTTGACGCACATTCCACCTTCACAACGTCCAAATCTCACCTGCTTCTACAACCATCTTCTAATCATAAGTCGAACCGCGTCAGCGGAGCCTGCAGCGCAGTCATGGACGGCTACAGTGACTACGGCGATCTTCCCACGCGGCTAATGCGCGTCAAGGTTCTCTATTCCTTCGATGACAACCAGAACAACTGCCTTGCTCGCTTCCCACAACCACAGCAGATTCCTGCCGTGGTCATAGATGAAACTGCGCAGGTTGGCGTCATCGATCTCCAGCAATGCATTCAGGCCGTTCTTGGTGCATCTCCCGAGCTGTACCCGAACGCGAAGACAGGCGACTACACCATCTATGCCTATGATTATAGCGAGTATGGCTCTCCGCTTGTCGGCCAGGGCACGTTATCAGCCGCATTGAGTTCCCAAGCAGACCCGACGGCGGAGAAGACAATGATTACCGGACGTGTCTGCCGGAACCTGCCACTGCTGTTCAACAACAACACAAAAGAAACGTTAGAAGTCAAGCTCAAGTTGGTTCCGTTGCCTCTGCAGTCGTCGACCAGTTCTTTTTGGGGAGCCGGTGCTATAAGGTCTAGCAGCCCAGCCACGTCAGCCGGCTTCGACCCAAACGCTTGGAGTGCTTTTACCCAGATGAGCCGACCCGTTATCGAACACAAGGAGAATTTTGGAGAGACGTCGCTGAGTAAAGAGGATCTTGCCATTATGGACGAAGTTCTTGGGCTCGGTTCCAACAATGCGTCATGGACGCGTCAGGACGTAGATGGCACGGCCGGGACACCATTTGGGTCTGCGATAGATATGGACGACGCCACGGCTGTCGCAAGCATGCCTTGCAGTCGATCAGGCAGTCCGATGATTGGCTCGGATGCTTCGTGGCCAGCACTTTCCGCAACGGCGTCTAATCGTCCCCGATCCGGCTCATCTCTTAGTGAGAGCCGAGTGCCCGTGATGTCTACCGCATTCGAAAATGATGGAGGTCCAAGTCGTAAGCGTGCTAAGATCACCCAGGCACATTGGCGAGGTCGGTCATCGTTTGCCGCTCATGGTGAACTTCGTGTGGCCGCTGCTACGGCACATTCTGTCCAAATGCAGCGGCCTGTGGCAACCCGTCCTGTGGCTGGCCGTACAAGGCTGGAGCCGCCGCCGCGTGCACCGACACCAATCCCTCAGCAAGCCCCGAATTTTCAACGGCGGCAGTCACGTAATGCCAGTTCGGGACTTGTGCAGCAAAGCTCTTATCTTTCTGTCACCTCTCCTGTCCCCAGCCTTTCGCCGGGGCTTGAACAGCCTGCGGATAGCAACATGAGTTCGCCGGATGTCATTCCCACTGATATGAGCCATACGGCTGGCAGTACACCTCAGTATCTGCCATCATCGCCCCCTATTCTTGCCGGGACCGGTGTGCTAGAACCCACCAGTCCTGGTCTTCCAGCACTGATCCCGCCTGATAGCGGCTATCGAAGCGAGTCGCCCCTAAAGAGTGGAGTAGTCACGGACGATCTCTGCACTTATGGCGGAGGTGACGAAATGGATCCCAACTCCGCCATATCCTACTTTTGCGATGACGGCTTCACGAGCTGTTTCAACGACGATGATGACCAGACGCAGACCACAATACAGGTGGAAATGGAGATGCCAGGAGATATGTCTCAGCTTCCGCAGGAAATGCGCTTGGATCTGGGAAACACGGAGCCACAGTTTCCCGCGTCTATTCAAGAACTTGAAAACACCAACCTTAACCCGAACCCACCGAGACTGGCTCTTCCAAACCCAAGCCGTTCCTCATCTCATTCAGGTCGACTAGCGGATAGAGAGCAGCAGACCCAATCCCAGAAGCCTTCTGAACTGGCACGAAAGAAGCGCAGCAGAGCAGATGCAGAGAACTCGGATTGTGGCTCACCTGCACCGAGCGAAGCGGATAGTATCCAGTGCTCCCGATCATGTGCTACGCGGAGAGCAGACGTGATAGAACAGCGACTGCTCCAGGACATTACGAATGGTCAGATGCCACAGCACTGTTTCCATTGCGGAGAGATCCGGACTCCGACCTGGCGCAAGCTATATATTAAAATCGTGGAGGGCAAACCGACTTCGTTGGACGAGTTCGAGGTTGAAGGCGAAACGATCGGGATCAAAGTCCTTGAAAAAGACCCAGTAAGCAACGAAATCACGCGGTTTATGGTATACAAGAGCATGAAGAAGACCAAAAACTGTTCCCCCGGCAAGGGCTTCATAGACAAAGTCGTCTGCAACCCGTGCGGCCTCTGGTTCAACAAAAACCGCACCATGCGGCCTCCGGAAAAATGGACCCGTCGGCCTTATGCTCGGCGTAGGAGGCGACAGAACACCGATGGCCCCATGACGGATGACATGGAACCCTCGTCCGAAGCATGCTGGCCAACAGATCAGCTCGTCCTCGAAGACTCCACCGCCTCAGATGTTCAAACGACCCTTGCTTCCCGCCAAAGGTCGAATAGCATTCAACTTCCGCCAATGAGCAGCGACCACAACACTAGGCCCGGTAAGGCGGAAAGCGCTCTCGCTCGGGATGGGGATGGCACAGATGAAAGGAATCAACAAACGTACATCGTTATCTGAGCCCTGTTGTCCAGACAGGAATTATGAGTGAAACCATCTTCAGATAATGTATCATGTCTACTATAAGTCTAGAAATTAAGGATAGGTAATATCCACCCGATTTGCAATCATCTACAATTACTTTGCTCAAATGCAACAGCGTTCAACAATTTTATATCGCTTCTCTGAAACGCACGCTATGTAGAATCTGACAATCGTATCAATGCCTTCAAAAACGCCCGCCATTTGACAAGAGAAAACTTGTGAAACGAAGAATTATTGAACAGTCATGCTGTTGCACTAATAACCGGGGTATCGTGTGTACGGGCCCGCGGATTGCGGTTGCATGGGGTAGGTTGCTCCGCTTTGCTGCGGACCGGCCCAGCTGGCGGTGGCCGAGTGCATGGGATGCGAAGGCAACTGCTGAGGTGCCCAGCTGCCGGAAGCGTGGTGCTGAGGGTAATGAAGGGCACCGGGACCGGTAGCTTTTGGGACTTGTTAGTTTTGACTGGATGTGATGATGATAGGAACAGAAAAAACTTACCACCTTGCGGGGACATCGGGCTGGGTTGGCCGTACTGCGGAAAGAAGGCAGCGGTTGGGGGGGCAAAGGCCGCTGTAGTCGGAACCGGGGCATAACCGTCACGGTCCTTGCCCCAGCTGCATTTCAGAGGACGGCCGTTGATATTGTAGCCATGCAAATTACAGATTGCCGTCGCTGCGTTCTCGTGAGTGTCCATTTTGATAAAGGCGAAGCCGCGGTCGGCCTGGAAGCGAGACTCGATGACATAGCCGTAATTCTGAAACAGCGGAACGAGGTCATTTTGTGTCGTGTAGGGAGTTAAGTTGCCGACGTAGCATGTTGTTTGCCACTGAGGCGCCTGCTGGAGTACCATCTCGTACGACTGGGTGCGTGGGGGGAGCATATGCGGTCCCTGACCAAAGGGAGAAATGGGCCCCATGGCCATCTGCGCTATGGCCTGATGCTGTTGTTGCTGCTGCGTAAACGATGGCTGTCCTTTCTGATTAGCCCAGTTGCAGCGAATGGCCCGCGAGCCCAGCCATTCCCCATCCATCTCGCTCAACGCCCTCTCCGCATCGGCACGCTCGCGGAAAGAGACAAAGGCGTAGCCGCGAGAACGGCCTGTCTTCATGTCCCACATCACCCGCGCCTCGGACACGGTGCCATAGGGCAAGAAGGCTTGCAAAAGAACTTCATCCGAAACTTCGTTGGATAGATCGCCAACGAAAATGTGGAAGTGGTTGGATGTATCCTCTTTGGCCTTGTTGGTCGCCTGATAAGCCCAGTTCACCCGAATTTCTTGTTGATGAACCCGGCGACCGTTAAGCGTCTGCATCGCGCGCTCGGCACACTGAGGATCATCGTACTCCACGAAGCCATAGCTGTACCCTTTGGTCTGGAAGTTTTTGTCCGGAATTATCTTAACGCTCTGAACGGGGCCGGTTGTCTCGAAAATTTGCTTCAGCACATCCTCCGTCACACGTGGGTCCAGACCCCCGACGTAAAGAACTCTCTTATTGGGCTCAGGCGCATTACGTCGTGCGCTACTTGTGGGAGACAGAATGGAGCTACTGACCGGGGTGGACAAAGCAGTATTGAGAGGGTAAAGGCCGGTACTTCCCTTCGAAATGCTGTGAGAGGGAACGTGGACTTGAGCATGAGAGCCATTATTGGCTGCATCGCCCAGTCTCTGTGCAAGATGATCCGTCATTTTTGCAAGAAATGGAAAAAGAAAAGTACTTGCACGAATAGAAAGCTGAGCTGCAGGTGGATTAGGAAACTTGATTGCAAATAATCTGACTGCGAACGCACAGTCCGGCAGAAGATAGAGAGCGGCTGCGACCCAGTAGGTATGAATTTGCGATGGTGCAACTTTGACTGGTACAAGGCTCGCAAATAACTGTTGAAAGAAGTGATGTGGTGGTGTCGGGTAGGAGTGTGTGGCCCGCAGAGAATTTGGGTTCAGGGTAAGCCGACGGAATGGCACGGGCCGCCTGCCAAATCCTATTGTGGCTTAGCGTAAGCATTTGGGGACAGCCACGAGGATGTGATTGTTCATGTGACGGACATACTGCACAGATCACTGCCCTCCTCCTTTTGCTATAATGGGCACAAAGACACCCATCGAACAGCTTGAGAAAGAGCTCGGTAACATGGTATGGATTTGAAGCTTCGATAACTAATCTCTTGCTAAGCCTACCTGATGAACAGCTTATACAACTAGGCCGAATGTTATCGGCAGCCGCACGTGGAGAGAGAACAACAAGTGCAGCTGATGCTACGCGGCTAAAACGAGACCTACCTGGATATTCAGGCCGCTTTCATAGTGCATTAGACAGCCTGCAGACCGATGTCTCGAATGCGATGCTTGCAGTGCACAGTGAATTGTCTGAACTTGCACCCACAGAGTTTGAAGCTCATCTAACGGAAGCCCACGATATACCTGAGATCTCTGATGTGGACATGGATGGAACACAAGGAAACTTTGATGTGATGGGCGATTTTGATGATTTCATGAACTTCGACTTCGAAGATCTCGGCAACATAGGGGACGATCTGACAGATGGTAACGACCACCAATTTTCGTTTTAGCTACAGGCCTTTCCTTGCTGCTTTTCATTCCACGCTCTCAACATCCCCTCCACTTGCTTCCCCCAAATATCTTCGTCTTGGCACAAATCGTCATAGCTTAGGACGTTACGACCGAGTTGAAAGTCGCCTTGTCTCGTGCGTACTAGGCTGACCATGCAAGCGAGTGAATCAACAGCTTGACCGAGATCGTGGCACAAGCTTCGTACATAAAAGCCAGAGCTAACTGTCATCCGGAGACGGACAGCCGGAGCAGGGCAAGGTGTTATGGATGGAGCTTTAGGCAGATTGCCTTCGGATTGAACCGTTTCTAGCTCACCAGTCTCAGCAGAGCCAGTCGCCTTGTCTTGATTTGGCTCAACAGAAGATGACAACCTACGCCTCTTCTTTTCTGCACTTTCCTCGGCGTCTTCCTCCCGCTCAGCTGGCCACCGCCAAGCATGGCTTCCCCCCTCATACCAATCCACAATTTCCAGCTCATGGACTTCCACCGGGCGTGGCTGGATCTCAATGGGCACCTTTAGGCCTTCACGCGCGTATTCATATAAACGTTTGCCCCGGACATGCAGCGCACTGTATATTGGCGGCTTCTGCATAATCTTGCCACGGTATTGTTTCAATGCATCCTCTACCCGATCCCGAGTAATTTGCTCATACTGCTTTTGCCCCACTATCCGACCCCAGCAGTCATATGTGTCTGTTGCGGCGCCAAACAACACTACGGTTTCATAACTCTTCGTACAGTTCAGAAATGAACCAAGCAGTTTGGTGCCAGACCCAACACCCAGAATCAATACACCAGTAGCCTCTGGGTCCAGAGTGCCACCATGGCCCATCTTGACGTGTAATGGCCGATGGCGACGCTTTCTTTGACCTGCACGCGCCACTTCGAGTCTTGCCTTTTCCTGTCGGAGCCAGGGCTGAAAGAGGCGTGACGGATCAAACTTTTCTTGGAGGTTTCGAATTACTTGAGCTGATGAGGTTGAGGGAGGTTTATCGACCGCTGGAGTCGTCAGCGGAGTAAGCGAGGAAAAGTGAATGTCGAACCAAATATGCCTTCGACGACCGCCAGGTTGGATACAGGAGTTGGAGATCGCTTCATAGCGGGCACACGAACGACTTTCTTGAGCTGTTGTTTGATCGCGCAGTGACAGTTCATGGCCGCATTTGCGCAAACCACCAGATGACGTCTGGTGATTCGGAGCGGACCGTTACTGCGGCGCGGCCCAGGCCGTATACCCTTGTCAATGAGTCATTTTCAATGACGCTATGATTGACAGTGCTTGATGACGGCGCAGGGCCCTTTCTAATGCTTGTCTGCTCAGCCTTCTCAGCCTCCTGCTTAGAAATATATCATAGTTCTTCCTTTCAACACCATGGGAGTGTGTAATACCCTACAGATTCCCTGGACGTGCTAACAATCCAAGCTTGCTTCTAAGCTAGCTGCAGTCCAAGGCGCCCAGGGTGCTCAAGGTGCCTACAACGGTGGTCCTGCGGGAACATATCGTAAGTGACGCGTAATCGCTTATCCCATGATGTCATACTGACGAATCCAGCTGGACAGTCACAATACCGGCCTTATCCAGGTGCTACGGTAAGATTTCCTAACTTTTGCAACACTTGATCCCCAAATCATGCCACTCGCTGCCAAAATGGCTCAAGCCCGTAGTGGCACCCAACAATCAACACCCGGTCTGTCAAGCATGCCCTCTAATCCATATTCCGGTCAACAGCCGCAATACGGCCAGCCACCACCTGGTATACCACAGTATGGGCATCCGCCTGGTGTTCCACAATACACTCAGCCGCCCGGTGTACCACAGTACGGTCAGCCGCCTGGTACGCCACAATATGGTCAATCTCCTGTTACCCAATATGGACAGCCGCAAGGTTTGCCGCAGTACGGGCAGCAATTCTCCAATCAAACTCGGAATTATGGCCAGCAGCCCTATGGCCAACCGCAGTATGGCCAACAATCTGGACACACCCCTTATCCTTCGCAAACGGGGGCATTTCCACCTTATCCAGGACAACCGGGAGGCTTCGGCTACGTTCGTCACTTCCACTCAATTATCCTACATCTCACGAATCTTTCTGACTCTTCGTTTCCTTTAGGGCGGCCCTCCTGGACAGTATGGTCGACCTGGCCAGCAAGGTTCCGGTCAGTATGGACAGCCTGGACCCGGCGCCCCGCATGACATCCAGGGCTACCAACGTCAACTCGAAGATGCCATTCGCCAGAAGAATCTCGGCAAGTTTCCCATCAGCCAGCGCGTTCCTCAGATAGCAGCTCGCGCTGTTGAACAGGTTGATCGTGTCTGTCAAGCCTGGCGCATTCCGCAAGAGCTGGCGGCCGATATTGTCCGACTCGCTTTGTACGATATCATCCTCTTTATCGACGACAGCGGCTCCATGTCCTTTGAGGAGGACGGAGAGCGCATCAAAGATCTAGAAGTGATTTTGCAGCGTGTTGCCTTTGCTTCCACGCTATTCGATGATGACGGGATTGAAATTCGTTTCATGAACGATGAGGATGGTCTTACGCCTAACATGCTCAGCAATATTCGTAGCGAACAACAGGTGAAGGACATCATTTCTCGCAAACGCTACAAGGGTCTTACACCGTTTGGCACCAAACTGCGCGAAAAGGTTATTGATCCACTCATCATCTCCAAGCTAAAAGGATCTGGCATGCAGAAGCCGATCCTTGTTATCGGTATTACTGATGGACAGCCAACGGATGGTCCAAATGCATTGCCCGAAACTATACGTTATGCAGTCAACGCTGCGGCGAACTCTCCTTTTGGTGAGGGTGCTATAGCTTTTCAATTCGCCCAGGTTGGAAATGATCAGAAGGCAACGGAGTATCTGGCCCGCCTGGACAATGATCCGGTGGTCGGAAGGTCGGTTGACTGCACGTCGAGTAAGCCGTTCCACTTGAACTGTTTGCAAGTATTAACGAGCTAGATTTTGAGAATGAGTCGGCTGAAATGGCCAAGGCCCAGCCTCCGGTGGAATTGACACCCGAGACGTATATGCTGAAATTAGTTCTGGGCGCCATTGATCCGAGTTACGATACCAAAGACGAAAAGACGCACATGATTGGCTCTCAGTCAGGAGGCCCACCTTCATATGGTCAGCCGGCTCCAGGAGGATACGGCCAGCCAGCCCCTGGAAGCCATGGGCCACCAGCTCCTGGAGGCTATGGTCAGCCCGCTCCCGGAGGGTATGGACAGCCCTATGGCCAAGTCCCTCCCGGCGTTGCGTACCCTGGACAGCAGCCGCCTGGTGGTGGATATCCTCAAAGTGGTGGGTATCCGGGCCAGCATCCGCCCGGCGGTGGTTATCCTGGTCAGCAAGGTGCTTATCAGCCGCCGCGGTATTAGTCACTTGCAGTTGATCCTAACGTCCTGAATGAGAACTTCTGAACTAACTGTACACATGCCATTAAATCTATTTGCCAACCTGTCCCTGCAGAGTCATGGTAACGAATCCGCCCACCTTCCCCTCCATGGGTTTCATCTCCCCTGCCCCCTCCACCTCCCCCACCGTTCCCCTAATCTTCTCAAGCAACCTCTTACACTCCTCGGTACTCGCCCTCCTCCCCCCCTTCCTCTTAACCGCAAGCAAAACCTCGACCCTCCTCCCCTCCTCCAAAAACTCTTTCAACTTCCCAAGTCTATGCGCCAAATCATTCCCATCGATCGCCCAATTCAACTCAATCGTTTTTGCCCTCTCCTTGCCTTCCTTTTTCTTCTTCTTCTCCTTATCCCTCAAATACAACTCCTTCTTCTTTACAATTTTACAAATCGGAAGTGTAATCTTTTCTCCACTCCCATCCTCATTCCCGCCCCCGTCTCTGTTCTCTTCCCCTTTAGGAACGGGAACAGGGCCACTTCCTTTTTGGATGAGAATTTCTTCGCTGGTGAGTTGGGAGAGGATTGTTGATTTGTGGAAGACGCCGGTGAGTTTGCCGGAGGGGTTGATTAATGCGATGAGACGGGAGGGGATGGATTCGTTTGTGATGGGTGAGGGTTTTGTTGAGAGGGAGCGCAGGGGGGTGAGGTTGATTGGTGGATGTTTGGGTCGGGAGAGGGTTAGGAAGACCTGGAGGATGGACATTTCGCGTTGAGGTTGATCGCTCGCGCGGTTGGTTTGGTTTGGTTAGGGTTAGGAGTTGGGTATTGCTGCGGCGCTGGACTTGAGGTTGGGGGTTGGGTGTGAATGTGGGCTGTTCTTCGTTTCGAGAGTGGGAAGATGCAAGGAAGCTGGTTTGCGTGCGATGCCAAGCTGTCTTCGCGTCGTTAACTTCACCCTAATTTTGACGCGATTCTACAGCCCAACCTGGACATCGCGGACCCAATCCTTTTTTTGCAATCATGCATACAGTGTCTCTAGGCGCGTAGGTACCAAAACGGGGTCGCTGATTGCCCGCTATCCAAGTTTGACATAAAGGTCTGCAAATACACAATTACATAGGTACTACAAAATCTTATACACCAGCTTCTCCAGCACCCAGTCCATTACACTGAGCAACTGATGAAGAAGGTGAAGTTCACATCAGCCGGAAGTAGTGCAAAACCAGCGACACCGTGCCCCCGGACATGAGCATGCTCAGCGGTCGCAGGAGCGAGCTCCAAATATGAGTATCGAAGAAGCCTGGATAGAGGCGTATCAGTGATTAGACTGATAAGAACAGATACTACACCTTGATCTAAGCCAAAAGGCAAACAGAGCTGGATAAGGAAGAAAGAATCGCGACAAAGGAAAGCCATATAGTGAAGAATAGCGCTATCGTTATTGGCTGTCAGAAGATGAGCTAGATTTTTGTAGGTTAGGTTCGCTACTTGGCGTAACGCTAATGACTCGCGACCCAGAGACCTTGAGTACGGTACGCTGCTCGAAGAACCAAGCATACACGGAGAGGCGCAGCCGTTTGAACTAAGATTGTCCGCCAAGACGACTAATCACAATCGTTGGAGGGGTAGTAAGTTGAGTTCGTTTCGACTGCCAAGGCCACAATGGTATAAAATCTCTATCCATGAAATCGTACCTTACCTTAAGACTCCCCGTAACAGTATATCTCAACACTCCAACACATCCACCCCCCCATCCCACGTCCCATTCCCCCTCTCAAACCCAAGCATCGACCCATCCGCACCCTGAAACAGCACAACCGGTCCTTTATCCATCCCATTCCCATTCCCCCCATCCCTCACACTCGCCGCCCCAAGCCTCGTACCCGTCAACGCAGTCCCAATCACAACCGGCTCACCCACAACCTTCTCCTTCTCACACACCCACGCATCCTTGACCTCTCGCGCAAGAACCCTATTCTGCCCATCCACCAAATAAAACACCTCCCCATCATTATGCAAAAACCTCTCCCCCGCACTCATCAGCGCATTGAACGGACACTTCCTCCATTTCGGCTTGTCAGCATTTTTATCAATACTCCAAAACTCAAATGCCGACTTCGAGCTAATAAACATTACATGCGCGAGGGAATCGGCGGGGTCACTATAGCACCCTACCCCAGCTTGAACGCTAGGCACGGACCACTGCTTCGAGTGTTCCCAGGTATAATTTTTGTAGGTCCATTCTTCGAAGAGTGTTTCGTTGGAGGCGTACCAGACCATGATGCCGTCTGTGTTGTAGCGGGACTGATCGGACATTTTCTCACCGTAGTGGAATGTGCACGCCCGAATGGGGGTCGAGCCTTCGGTGTAGACCCCGGGGGGTTTGAGTGTGTCGTAGCCTGCCACATCGATGATGATGCCCCAGCCAGATTCACCGCCGTCTTGGTAGACGTGGTGGTAGGGGCGGTTGGCGTAGTTGACCACTGGGTTAAGTTAGTGGGTTGGGGTTGAAGGGGAGGGGGATGGTAACGAACTGAATGTGTTCCAGGTTACAATGCCGTTGTTGTCGACAGTCGCTACCGCGTCTAGAGGTGTTCTTAGCCGCGCGTCGTATTGTACGGGTAGTTTTTTGTATGTCCAGCTTCCGTTGCTGAGTAATTGGCGGACTTGGATGTCGATGTTGTTGTCGGCTTGGTAGTAGATGTTTGCGAGTGTTTGGGAGGAGTTTTTCATGATTCCGCCAAAAGGCATGGAAGCGAAGCCGATCCCTGAGCCGCCCATTGCTGGGCCTGAGGGGGGGATTTTCCTGGTTTGTGATGCCGTGCAGTTGAAGCGTGCTAATCTTGGGATAGGAGTTGCTGATGCGGCGGTGTTTTGTGTTGCCGTTGCTGATGTCTTGGATTGTTCAGGCTTCACACCCAGCCCAACCCCCAGCCCGACTGCCAGCGCGATTATTGCTGCAAGCAGTACTACGATTAGAAGAATAACACACGATATTGGCATGCCGCAGATTCTTCTTCTCTTGCGCGATGGTTTCTCTGAAGTGGGACTTGTTGGTGTATTCGAATCCTTTGCAGTTGAACCTTTCCATTGTTGCGTTATCGGGATGGGTTCTGCTCTTGATGGAGAAAGGATTTTCTCATCAAAGTGGTTATTTTCTTGATGTAGACACCTTTCTTTGGCGTCACAATGTTCTTGCTCCGCCCAATAGGGGATAGGATACGAAGAAGAGCCTGACTTCCTCCATTGCTTTGAAATTTCCGAGTCTCCCTTGCTGTCCTGACTTGGACTGGATATAGCGTGACCGTGCCTGCATAGAGTTAGCCTCTTTTAACTCCCCAAGCGCGGAAAATTCAACGCACTCGGAACCAGAACGACTTTCGCCTCTCAATGAGTCCCGGTAAACATCCATTGTTTAGTCCAAGTTTACGAGTTGGAGGAATCACACAAGCACCTCTCCGAGGTCCCATTTTGGGGCATGCTTTCTATAGCCACATTGCTACCTACCACACAGCCTCGATCCATGGATTCCCCTCGTCGGAATGTTGTCCTTGAGGGTAGAGGCATGCCATGTGGCGCACTTAGCCTCTTATAATTCAGCCTTGTGTATTATTACCCAGAAAAGAGACGCTGCCTGACAACTTTGCCCCAGAAATCTCATAGACCGGTGTCCTGTGAAAATCGCTCGAAAGGCATTGCAAATCTTGTTCCCGACATTATATGAGCTTGAGTTTGAAAGTGCGTTCACCAATCCAGAGAGCCCTGAGAGGTGCTTAGTCCGCCGGAGGAATTGCCTGCTTTCGACCAGTAGAAGGTGAGTCCGGTAGAAGCGTTTAGGCATTCTTTACCGAGATTATCCCAAGTTTAAGAAGCCAATCAAACGCTGCTATTGCTAGCTCAGCCTTGCTGCAGCCACATCCGCCGGTTCACCAGTCTGCCTCGGTAACGATGGCGCCATTGCCTGTTGGCACCTGACCTAGATTGCAACTGTAGTTTCCTTAAAGCTGGCCGGTCCCACTCGATTGAGGAAAAAACCGATTGGGAACGAGCTGGTGTATAATCGTGCACAATTCTGCACACAAAATCTGCCTAACAACCTCTGACACCCTGCGAATCATTCCCGAAGAACACCTTGGCGCTGGCGTCCTGCCTCCCGAGGATATGGTCCAAAACTCCCCCCAAACCCGTATCATGTTTTGTTTTTCGCAATCCAGTCCCCAAGTTTATTCAACGAGAACTTATTATCGGCCCTAAACTTCTCCAAACCATTCACCTCCTCGAGAATCGAACCTGCGGGCCCCTTACTCGCGCGCCGAATGATCTCATCAATGATTCGTTTTCGTCGGAAATAATAGGACCTATCGCTTTCCTTGTTGCGCCATGAAGCGCCCAGTGACGCCTCAAGCGATTGCACCGAAGGATTCCCATTCAGCCCAACCGTCCACTCTTGCCAGAGATCAGGAACTGTGGCGATGCTCCGGTCCTGGGCGTGTTGAGCAGGACTGTTAGCAGCAACAGCAGCAGGCTGCCCTGGGGTCGCTCGATCATGTTCCGATAATAGCGCCTCTTGGAGGGTATTATGTGCGCTTGCATCTTCAGGCTGTGCACTCCATTCTGTCCGATTGCCCATGTTGTGCCACCCGTTTACTAGTCGGGTTCCCACTTGCTCAGCAGCAACTTCGGCAGACGGTTCCCCTTCTTCCCGAAGTAGGCCTCCGTCTCTCCTGTAACCCTGTCCATCGCTAGATAGTCTGACCCTAGTCTCACGCCCTGCCCTCTGGTCGGCCGTATCCCCATTCCTATTCCCATCAAGACCAACAGTAGTCGTTACGGTAAACTGCCTGTTCCTTTCAAACTGAGACAATTCGTCAATCTCTTGTTGCATGCGCTGAAGCTGTTTCCGACTCTCAATGCTTTGCCGCAGCGAATCCTGGCGCATCCGGTCGATTGCGCCCATGATTTCCGTCTGGATATTCTCCAGCTTGAGCTCAATTCCGCGGGTCAGTTGTTGGAATTGTTGCTCGCTCAGCCCGCCAGAGAGACTTGGCGATGATGGCGCGGATGGGTCCATTGCCACGATTACGACAGCAATCGGTGACTGCAAATGATGGAATAGATCCGTCAGAGGTCAAGTGTGAATATTTATTTCGCTCGAGGAGTTTGGTGTTCACTGAGCCTGGCTAGAAGGAATGCGACTTGTTTGTCGAATTGAACTGTGGAAACTGAAGCGGGGCGCTAGGTCTAATATGGTATGGTACACTCGTTAACCGAAAATAGTAATCGAGCTAGTCTTCTAGAAGAAGTTGACATCACTCAAGTCAGCCTGCCAAACTCTAGGTGCAAACGCTTTTATCCGGACAGACTTGAGCGAGCTAACTCGATCGGTCTACCATCCCCATCCCAAATACCACTTAAAATCTCCTCCACTATAAATGTACAAGAGAATGGCTATCTGCAATCTCAACAGTACGAGACACTGTTAACGCATACCAACTGCTATGCTCCGTAGTATTCAGAACGTTAATCCCCAACAGAACTCGACAGAAAAGTATTCATAAACTCCCTGCACCACCAGTACATACACCCTACCAACGGCCAGAACGCCTACTCCCTCAGCGTCCTCAACAACTTCTGCCCACCGAGTAACAGCCTAGATTTCCTCCCAAGCTCCTCATCATGTTCATCTACACCGTTAACATTCGCACTATTTACTTCCGACGTCTTGGGTCTTATACCCCCAAAGTGAAATAGACCCCTTGGTCTCCTACTAGCCTCATTCCCACTGGGGTGCTCACCCTGCTGTTGCTGCTGCTGCTGCTGTTGATGATGATGATGGCTCGAATCGTCACCACTACCATCAACTCTGTTAAGAAACTCTGCAGTGGCTTGTTCATCGATGCCATTATCATCGGCCCCAAACCCTGTCGAGCTTGTGGTGTCGGTGATTGACTTGTCTATAGTTGTTGCGACTGAAGTTCGTCTATCATCACCATGACCGCTGAGGATGTAGTCTTCGGGGAGGTCAAGGATGGAGCTCTGTGCGCTGCTTTCGTTTGCTGGGGTGCCAAGCGCGGTCTCGGAGTTTGCGTTGGAGTTACCGAGCTTCGCCCTCGCTTTGTGATATGTGAATTTATTGCCGACGATTTTGCCAGCGTGGGATATCAGAACGCGGATGGCGTCTTTCTTGAGTTGGAGGGCGAGGTCGAGGTTCGACCATGTTTTGTTACGGTACTCGAGTGTGGGCATGCGGAAGATGAGGTCGTGTACATCTTCTAGGTTGCGTTTGCCTTGGCCTTTGTAGGAGAGGCAGAGCACCATGCTGGGTATGCGGACGTAGGAGAGGGTCATGTAATTTGATGCGCGGGAGAGCATTTGAGACAAGTCGTCGTCTCTTGCAGCAGTATGGGTGCCGCCTCCAGTCTTGTTGTGATTGACTTTTCTCTTGTCATCACTTTGTGTGCGGATCAGGAGCGGGGGCTTCTTGGACGGATCTGACCCGATAGAGGCAAGGGAGCGAGAGCTGGGTGGGCGTAGAGTTTTGTTCAGGTTTGTTGCGCGGTGGTGTAGAGCATTGCGAGAACTGCTTGAGATGGAAAGCCATGATTTGCTACTGCCATCATGGTGGTGCCCCAGGCTGTGGGCAGGCTTGTTTGTGTATCCCTTTCCTGACAGATTGAGTGTTGGATGGAGCCGTTTTGGCAAGGAACCCAGGCTGTTGCCGTTGCTTTGGTCTGTGGAAGGTAGGGAAACTTCGTATGAAGATTGACCGTCGCCGTCATCATCATCATCATCCTGTGATGGAATCATATTCTTCACCATAAACGGTGAGAAGCCACCTTCTTCAAATGCATTCCCACCTACGCCCGGGAAAATGTATTCGAAGAGTTTCTTGACAACCTCCCGCTCCAACTGCAGTTTCAACGGAACCAGGTTAACCTCGAACCGGTCTACTACAGAGATTCCAGCTATGGCCTCCAGCATTAGCCAGTGGACACGAAGCATCTTCTCATCACCGAGATGCCGACCGTCGAATGACTCGTCAGTGAATGGCCCAATGATCTGAGGGTATATTGCTGAGGGGAGGCGATTGGAGCCGTGGATGCGATCAATCTCGAGACGGTAGTCCTTTGACCCATCGTTGTTATTCGTGAGATCAAATGAGGTGCCCCTAAGCTGAAACTCGAGCAATGGCTCGTTCTTTTCTCGGATGAGGTGCCAAGCAATGTCACGAGCCCAGACGTTCAAGTGCAACGTCCCAGAGGTAGAATCCTGATCACGTCTGTCTTCAGGTCGATGCTGCGACGTGGTGATGGCCGTCATCATGAAGAACAGCTCATCCTCGCAGCTCGCCAGCTCATTCTCAATCGAAATGTGATCTTTCCATCCCTGCCGATCAAGGTACTTCTCATTGACCTGGAAATGCGTCTTCAGCTCATACAGCATGCGGATGCGGTCCTGCAATGCCTGGACCATCTCCGGCGCACCGCTAAGATCACTGAAGTCGGAAGCAAGCATGATCTTCTCCAGCCGCTCGCTGCGAGTCTTTTCAAGCGGTTCGCTGTACAGTAGGAGATCCATGACGATGATGTACAGAGCGTAGTATTGGCTCGAATCACAAATGGCCTTTAATTGGGGGAATTCCACCCACATATGATCCATCCGATCCTGGCCCTCCTCTGTGCTCCTGACCGTCATTTGCTCACCGGCTGAGACATCATCATTGCGTTTCAGCCGCAGTGAATTGTACTTGTCGTAGCGCATACTCGCCGACGTCCTAGTCACTACTCTGTTGAAACCAAAGGGAGTTGCCTGGAACTCAAACATGATCTCCATGGGAACCCACGGCGGCCATTGGGCCCCAGCCCGAGTCCCATACAGATTGGCCGAGTACATATGGAACAGGTCAGTGGAAAAGGTTTTTGTGCTAGTGACAAACATTTGCAGACTGTCAGCAGCAGCAACGAAGCGGCGCTGAACGAGTCCGTTGACCTCGTCGGTGATGTTGTCCTTGTCCATGATCTGGACGACCTTGAGCTGCATCCCTTTTGCCGTCATGAGCACCGCCGAGCTGCGGTTCTTTTCGCTTTGGAACTGTACCTGAGGCGCGATGAGCTTGAAATGGTAGATGTTGAGAGGAGTGTAGTCAGGCGAAATGTCCTGGTGAGTGGCAGAAGTATCGACCGCGTTCGACGGCTGAGGCTCTGCCGCATCGACAAATTGCCGAGTATCCTTGAGAAGCTGCTGGATACGATCCTGGACCTCCTCATCGTTGTCTTCGTCCTCAGGCGGACCTTTGGCTTGGGGATTCTGCGATTGTCGCTGAGCTGGTGTGACCGGGCGCTGGCTGCTCTTCTCCTGCTCTTCTATAATATCAAGAATGAACCGCACAGCCCTTCGGGACATGTAATACACGAAACCCTGTCTCTGGCTCGTTTGATGAAAGTAGCGCAACAGTATATTCCTAAGGGAATTGTTCCACTTGATTTGTGCGTTGTGCACGATGAAGCGGTTGTTGAAATCAGTAGGCACCTCTTCCATGCCCAATTCCATCTCAGGACGCCCACTCTGCTCCTGCTCCTCAAAGAATTCTTCACTTGTCTCCAGGTCTGGTACAAGTGAGGGATCCCTATCGCGTAACCGTTGATTGAGTGTGTCAAGCATCCGCTGCAGGTATGCTTGTTTGTTGTTTAAATGCTCACCGTGACTACGCAAAGCAGAGAACTTCGCCTCTAGTCGCTCTCGAGCAACTTTGTCGTCCCCAACATCCCGCACGATCTTGAGCTCTTGCTCGTTTGCAGCACGCTGGTTCTGGATCTTCTGCTCCCGCAACGTTTTTAGGCGCTGTGCAATGAGCTCAGCCTGTACGCGTCTCGGGTCATTTTTCAGAGTCATTACGCAGTCATGAGTGGGCTCATCGCCAAAGGGACTGGTGCGGGACGGATCACCGGCAATGACCCCTCCATGATCCGTCTGCCGAAAGTACGTGAACCGCGGGGCATATCCCAGAGGCAAGTACTTGATTTCAGGATTAGGAGCTGATGGAAGCACCCAGTCCAGCTCGACAAAGTCGTCCATGTCAATCCAGGTAAAGTCGTTATCCGGGATTTCCACCCTGGACAGGTTCTCTACACCTGGCGTTTGGCTATGGATATTGGCAATTTCTTCATCTGTTGCCTGATCAAGATCCTCAAGACTGGCGCCACTGATCGTAGCCGATACAGCTCTTAAGTCGGCATGGATAAAGTCCAGCTGAGCCTCGTGGATACGCATGCCAGACGTCTTCTTAAGCACGTCTCCATGCCCCTGCACATCAAAATGCTCCCTGCGTTGATGCAAATCCAGCACAAAGCTATCGAGCTTCATTTTCAAGCCAGTGGACGAGACCGAGTTGGTCTCATAGTCCTCGGCATCCTTATGCTTGTAAACGTGGCTGACGTATAAAGGCGACAGGAGGAGGCTGTACTTGATTGTGGCCAGATGACGGCCAAACTTCTTGCTCTTCTTCTCCGTCACCCCCCACAACGGGCCCTGACGAATGGGCAGGGACATGACACCAGAGAACATGGACCACCAGTTGAGGAAATGCGTCAAAAAGCGAGGGCTGAGATGCACTGAATTGTAGTTGTTCGATGGCGTGACATCCGAGTCCAACCAGTTCCTGTTTGGCGGAGCCAGGATGCCAATCGACATGTGGATATGTTGGCTGCGGAAACCACGGTAGGCATCATACTCTTGTCCAGGCGGTGCCCGAGTAAAGTCGGGGTGCTTCAGGACGACATCGTAATGAGGTTTGAAGTTGAAGACCTGTTTCCCCTCTTCATCGTCGCGCTGGAAGATCAGCCCAACCAGCCATCGAACATTTCCAGACAGTTTCATAATGACCTTCTTAAAGGCCTGGGCGTTCTTATGCGAAGTAGAATGGCTTCTCTTATGGCCAAAGCGACTCTCATGCATTCGCCTGGCATCTTTGTTGAAATCTGGGATGGCGAGGATGTAATCACCACTGTCGATTGTCATGAACTGCTTGGGGTCAAGCGACTGGCCAATGTTCCACCGCACATCGTTCCGCCAAACCATGACCAACCCAGCCCCGGTGCCAGTGACCAAATATGGATCCCTTGACCCTTTGAGGTTCAGATGCATATCACCACCACCTCTCCACGAAACATTGACACGAGAATGGAAGCTCAACCGGATTTTATCCCAGAAGCCCACTCGATCCGAAGGGTCAACTGGCGGTTTGGTGAAGCCCTCAATGACCTGCATAATATCCTGAATAGCGGGCTGGTACGACGAACCCCAGGTGATGACTGTCGGATTGCTGGTGTTGATCTCGAAGCGCATATCCGAATACGTCTTGACAGGGGAAATAGTCCTCCGAACCTCAACAGCAAAGCCCTTTTTACTCCCTGATCCCATCTTCTCGGGAGGTACAACCTCTACAAAAACCTGCCGCTGGCTCTCAACGTCACGGAACTCCTCTGCCACGACAAAGTCAGCTCGCATCGACAGTGCTGGCAACCTTGCGCTCTGACTGCCGGATATCTGCGGAACGTGCATTACGGGCAGAGGGTAATCGCGGAGTTGCGTACGGAGCTCTCCCATGGCTATATGCATATTCAAGGGCAGTAGCATACCGTACTTCATGTCGTACGGCATACCTTTGCCCACGTCGTGCAGGAAGGTTGGGATTTTCTCAAGCGGAAAAGAGGGCTTATCAATGGCAAAGTAAAGGTCACTGATTGACATGAACATCAGCGCGGGTCGCTGGCTGCGAGGAAGAATGGGCTCTTTCTCAACGTCGTTGTCGTGAATCTCATCGACAGTGGCGGGAAGGTGCTGAATCTCAGGCACTGTGGTGGTTGGAGAGTTTAGGACACGATCAATGCGGTACTTCCACGACTGCGCATTTAGTTGATCAAGCTTCTCTCGGGCGTACTCGACCGATACACTCGCACGATCACTCAAGTGGCATCGGGCTTCACCATCGTACCGAAACCTCGAACGTCCTTCGTTACCATGCCGGTGGCTTGTTCGCGCTCTTGGCGACTTTACATCTCCATCATCATTCATTTGGCTCACCGGGCGTTCACTAGGCGCTGCGGAGTGTGCGCGAGTTCGAGCTCGGCCACGCGCACTCTTGGCCACTAGCCTTTCCTTCATCCTAAACGCTTGTTCTCGAGCAAGCCTCTGTTGTTGCTCAATCAGTCCCGTCCTGTATATCGCCGCCAGTTTCCACTCAAATCCACCATCTTCCACATCGAACAAGAAGAGATTGGCTCTGACGGTCACACGAGGCACTTTCTTTGGCTCTTCTGGTTTTTTTCTGAGGATATAGTCTCTAGTGCCAGTCGCAAAGTGATGCTGCAGTTGCTGGGATGTCTTGATGACGCTGGTAATGTTATCAAAGACGCTGTGGACGACAAGCAAATGCGGGACAGCAAAGCGGATCATTTCGGTGGATATATCAATCGACTTTTCCGGAACCATCAAACCATGCCTCGCCTTTCGCTTGAGATCACGCACATCGAGTCGAATGTGCTTAATGCTAACTATGCGGCTCCAAGCAGACCTTGTGCGCGGGGCTCGAACGCACATACGGGCAACCTTGGCCCGTACATAAGGCGCCGTCCACCGATGCTTACCGGCATCTACTTCAGAGATCTGTAGGAGCATAGGCGGATCAGACGGCATGCGTGCCTTGAGTTGAACCAGATTCGCTTTAAAATCCACCGCCGTGATTTCTCCCAAAGCCAACTCTTCGAGCTGCACATCCCTGGGCGAGAGCGGCATTTCGAATCCACTCACGGACCCACTGGTGCTAGGTGGATGGCCATCAATGTTAGGCGTCTCCTTAGCTGAATGGCTGAGAAACGTATTCCTCACAACCGTTACAGCGACTCCGATGGCAAAGTGGGTGTATAGCGAGTACTGCATCAATAACGTCTTGGCAAACGCGTTGATATGGAAAATGGGGCCTTGTGGATCACTCAACGTAGAAAACCCAAGCTCAAGCTGCGGCAGTGTCATGAAAGACTCGGGCTCGGAGCCATCTAGCGAATCAATAATGTACCCGTCCAGGTTCTGGATATTGACTGTGAGTTTTCGGTCATCGGCAAAGTGGTGATGCTTTCTGCCGGGAGATGTGTTGCGAGTACGGCTCTTCTTGACTCTAATCGAACTGGGCCTGATAAGGCTCATTCTTCGCGAGTCTTCAATGGGCTTTGGCTCCTCGCGATGGCCCTTGTACTCTGTAACCCATGTTTCCAGCTGCAACGCAAATCCTCTTGTTTCTGACGAGACTTGCTCATCGATTCCGGCTAACTGCAGCCCAAATTCAGAACCCTCTACACGGCAATATTGTAGCCAGCTTGGTACGGTGCGCAAGAAACTGGGCTTGGCCTTCTTGACCGGCGACTCGTGTCTGGCCATGACATCCTTGTGCAGCTGCGCAACAATCTGAGCAAGGCCTTTGCAAATCTCGGGCCGAACAAGGAAGATTGCAAAGGTCCGCAGCCGGACGTCTGCTGTTACAGTAGGTTCTGGGAGCGCATTGATATTGACGTCCACTTCAACCGTATCACTTTGCATCAAATCATGCCGCTCGCCCCCAGCGGTGAGATAATAAAGGTTATGCTTGGTGTGACGATAGTTTGACCCCAGATTGTAATTGATTCCACCGTCAGCCGCATGCGATGATTCAAGTTCAATGGCGATAGAAGTAACAGATGAGATTAAGAGATCATATTCGTCAGATGCAGCATCGGCCTTTTCCATAGGCGGTAGTGATATGCGCACGACGGGTTCTTGGATGGACAGTTTGACTCGAGCCTTGGGCAGAAGCTGTGAGATGAGTCGGTGACGGTTCTCCAGAGAATGATGACCACGAACAGAAGGCACATGCTTTCGTCGATACCGGCGTTTCAAGATATTACGTATCGTCGGCAGATGCTTTGGATCCAGATCGATGGAAGGGGAAGTGCACACGAAGTTAGCGTAGAGCATGTTCGTATTTCGATCTTGGGCAGTGCCACGTTGTTCATGGTGTATGGTGCGAGTAAGGAGCGTGGTACGGACGGTGGCAGTGATCATTGGAACATACAAAATACGCTCCGGGTGTTCATGGCCATCCTCGATTCCGGCCGAAATTTCAATTGCAGTGACAAGACATTGATGGGCGATATCATTAGTGGAAAAGTGCATACGATGGGCAGGGCTCTTGGGCTCCAATCTTGCGATGTCCAGGCTGACTTGTTTAATGGCAAAATTGAAGTAAATCTCAGTGCCCGATGAGCTCTTGACATCTAGCTTCTGCGAAATGCCGAGCACGCCCACAGACAGCTGCACCTCCCTTATGCCACGCAGAATCGAAGCAACAAAGGCCCGGGAATCGGCCACAACGCGACCAACCCATTCTTCGTGGCTCGTCCCCGGGTTCTCCAACTCCTCGAGAGCATCGGTAAGAGACACTCGCTTGCGTTTGGTATAAAGAGATTTGCCCCGCAAGATTTTGGCCTGCGATTTTGCCAATTGGATCTCGCTGTTGGGCACATTAAGTCGGCCACATTTGAGAGAAATGGAGGCATCACGGAGCCCCTGCAGCTTGTTGTGCAACAAACCATGAACGCTCAAGGTGCAGGTGTCCAGTATTTCGGTCGAGGGACCGCCCTCGGGCGTAAACAGAAGACTTCGGAATAGGGCCATCCATTCGGCCGGGCTCTGTGTATCCGGACCAGGCTTCTGGAACTGGAACCAGCGAGAGTGACCCATAAGTTTGCTGCGGGTATCCACCGATAGGGTCAACCGTTCCAGCCTCAGACTTCCCACGCCGATGATCTTAACTTCGGTAGCTGTGGCCACCAGATCCAGCCATTTGATCCAATGGATGCGGCTGTGCAGCCTCTTGATCTTCTCTTTGGTCTCCGTAAGTTGCCTCCAAAGCTTCCCGTGGCCATCTGCATCTTCATAGTCCCCATCAACCACCTTTGGATCCCCTGGTGCAGAAATGCTCCCTAAATCGACTGTAACAACAAGCTCCGTCACATTGAGGCTGCACCAAGTCGGCAGGGCAAAAGTCGGGCGATGAAAGCTCAGACCTAGTCCTCGCACATTGATTTTGATGCCCTTTTTCGCCGTAAATGAAATGCGCCGCAGACCGGAAAACCCCAGTCGCTGCACGCTCACCCCCGTCACAACGCGCAAGATGGCAAAGACGACAAACGTCGACAGATAGCACACAACAGCGATGCCCAAGAGCACGGGCAGCGAGGGAAGGATCATTCTGGACGAGACAATGCTATCATGGGCCACTACTCCTGGCGGCGTTGCCCTGTGAGTGTGGACATGCTTTGACGCGTTTGCGTTTAGGTCACCTCAACAACGGGAATGTGGAAGTGGAAGGCGCGTTACTCTGGTCAGGATGCGCTCTCTAGACAACAATCTACTTTTGCGAGCCCACCTGTTCAGCCTTCGTTCCGCGAAAGTCTGGGGGGTAATTTAGGGGGCGACGCGCCATGGGGGTGCGGGGTTTCAATAACGTCATTGCCTTTTTCCTAATGCGGAGGCCAACCTCACTCGTCTACATTTCACATCACATCATTGACATTCACATCATACGCTCATTAATGCGTATATGTAGCTCAAGAGTCTACCATTGCGGTATCTGTATCGCCGCCCACTGCACTGCTAAGAAAGATCTTCTCCTTTGTTGTGGCAGCCATCAGCCCCATCTCATCTTCCACTGTAATCTTTTCAGCTGCCTTGACGGCCTGTTCCAAATCTGCTGGTCGACTGCTCAAGTTCTCCCTCAGCTCAAGAGCACTGCGTAGATTCTTGGTCCTGTACTTCACGTCTTCAGTTGCTCGATTTGTTTTTCTTGCAGCGTCCTGGATTTGCGAGGTGGTGTAGTCTCTGTTAGAAGAAAGCGGTGTGGAGGAAAGAGTCTGCACCCAGTATTTATTCCATAGACTTTGCAGTAGCTTACTTTCGAGCGTGGATTTGAAGTGTGATACCTCCAGGCTATAGTAGAGGTGAGCAAAAGCACCAAAATCTGCTGCTTTGTCTGTGCGGATTGTAGCTGCGCCGGTGTATCTTTCTGTTGCCTTGTGCCCCTCGGGATACGTTCGAAAGGCACCAATATCAACCTTGCCCGAGCTGACGGTGCGATGTGGGTCGATGACGACGGCAACCATAGGCCCGCTGTACTGTTGGAGAACCTGGGTATCGATATCGATCTTGCTCAGCCAACACCCGTAACCCGGATGGCTATGATACCAGCCGACAACATTCTCAACCTGCCCAGCCTGCCGAGCGCTATCAAGAAAGGTAATCAGGTACTCGTTTGCTTCATCTTGCGCGTTCACTCGGGTTTCAGTGCCCTCTACGGGAAGTCGCAAGGCATCCGTAACGATAAACGTCTCGTGCTGCACGTGGCCCTGCATGAGGCCCATGACCTCCATATCTCTGCCAGATCGCGCGTGCATTACCATCTTGACATATGCAACGGCCGATATACGGACATTTTTGAAGTGCGTTGGGTCGCTCTTCCACGGTGCTTTGTCCGTCAATTCTTTTACTGCGGCAGCATCATAGTTGTAAAGGGCATCGCGGTCGGCATCGACCAGGCTAAATCCATCGCCCATTTTCCGATAGCAGTCAGTCGCGGCTAATACTGATCTGCTCGCATCGAAACTGTGGAAGGTAAAAGCTCGCGTTACGTAAGCAGGTGAGGTTTGCCTTGGGCTCACTGACCCAAGTGCCCCACCACACAAACAAATTTCCAGTGGCGATTTTGAGTTCCAAACCCTAAAGCCATTGGTGGGTCAAAACATAAAGGCAACGGTTTCTGAAAGAAGTTAACCCCGGTGTGCAAAGGTGAAATGTTTTGTTATTGTTAGTTGAAATCGTGAATTGGCTACTGTTAGAATCAGTAATGATGGCATAGGATGGACCAGCAATGATTTCAAGGGCACAAGGTTGCAACGGTGATAACTAGCAAACGAATATATCAATGAACGGACGGGTGGATCCTGCTATTATTTCTTCACACCTTCGTCTGAAAACATAGAGCATGCCTATAAGACCTTAATGGAAATCACAGATGCAAGTACTGGAAACATGATGACAGTATGTGTGACATTTTTACGGGCAAGGTAATGCTCACCTGCGGAGAAATCCACCGCAATGGCCACCCGTCCGTCCTCCCTTCAGGGTGAGGCACTGCTCTCTGTCAGCAGCGGAGATGTCTCTTAGGCGATACCAAGTAGGGAAGGCTTACGCGATCAATGCAGCCTTGTGGATAGATTGAACATATAGTATTGCGTTTCATAAGTTCAGGGTCGTGCTTAAGCAGAAGTTCATTAAATTCGGCTTGAAGTTCCTACGAGACTTGATAGTCGTCGTCGACGACGGCATCGACGCTACTCTCAGCGACAGGAGCAGCATCTGCAAGAAGGGCGAAAAGGGAAGAAGAGCAAATATCTTGGTGAACTGCATGACTGCTAATGTAGTCGACTTAGCAAAGTGTGTGGAAGGACCTCTGTTTGGTGGAGAGAGACATCGGCCGTCTTATATCTTGATCCTTTCAAGTTAAGCATCCAGATCCTTGTCTCCAAGACCCGAAGTAGAAAGTGGTTACCAACATTCTTTGTATCCTGACTCGATTCTTAACTGCTCAGAGTTCGAATTGTCTTCGCAAGTTATGGACTCCGCGAGTCATGATACCAATGCCAAAATACCAACAGACCGTGAATACAAAGCTTGGGCTGAAAACGCGCCACTGTATTGTCTATACTACGATGAGATTAACCAACAAACATCATGAAAACATGAGCCGACCATGACTCGATTGCCCTGCAAAATTGGACTTTGTATCTGCATCGCTCATTCTGAAGAATCTATGACATCACGAAGGCCAGTTTCTCATGTCGGTATTCCATCCACAAAGGTTGAAGTGACATCACTATAGCATAAACCGTGCGTAATTGTAGTCGTGACCATGGCTTAACGTTGGTCTTGAACTCTGCGACAAGCACAACGAACCTCCTACCAATCTTGGGGTTGCGAGGGAGCTGGGATCGTGGCTACACAGTCTAACAAAATGCCTTACAACTGTTCAGGATAGCTAGTTGTGGTTTGATCCGTTTTAGACGCTATTTGCAATTGCGGGACCAGTGGCGTGGAGATTTTAAAGGTGGCGGTCCACCACACCTCTCCAGAAAGAGTAGTGGATGCGGAGCCACAACCGCGGATGCAGGATAACAGTTGCCCTCGCTAACACGGCCAAAGGCTGCTCCACTCGGAACTTTTGGAAGATCGTTGGGTGGCGCTGAAGGATGAAGCGAAGGATGTGGAGGAGAGTGACACATTTGCCTCGTTTACACATATCATACGTCATGGTAAGCACTCCACAATGACATGAGCATCGTCAATGGCGGATTAGCTATGGATGCTAACGAGGTGGAGTAATGCAAGCCTACGAACTAGTTTAAGAGTTTACAAGCTCTTGGTTTTGACCAACAGTAGACTTTGGCTCGCAAGATTATCTTTGGCTTGTGTGTGTTTGATCCCACAGGGAATTCATAGATAGTTGGTTTATTCCAGTCTGATTCATGTATACACTGAGCATTTCTGACGTGAAGTCTATTCTCTACAGCTGGGGGTTCGAATGCGTGGATGTATCCGTATTCGGTGTTTTGCCTTTCTTTAGACTTGCTCCGGTCAAAAGACATGTCGAACTGCAAGGTAACAATCCTATGACCATCCAACTTGGATTCGCGATCCTCGGCACACGTTTTGAGAGGCAGAAATATATGGTACAGATCGCAACAGCCGATATTACTTCGAGTCCATTGAGTAATGGTCGGCTCATGTTTCCACAATAGTTGTTGGTTAACCTTGTCCTCGCAACAAAGAGTACAGTGGCGTATGCTCGTCCAAACTGTTTGTTGGTATCTTGGCATTTGAATTGCGTCATCATCCGGAAGCCAGGAATTTTCTAAGTGGTTTCAAAGACATCCAGGCTGCAGAGGATGTTGGTAACCAAGCTTCACATGGCGTTGTGAGGACCAAGATCCTGATCACAAGCTTGGCGAGATTCTGATATAAAATGACCAGTTTCCCTCCCTCATGGACCATCTCGCTCACCCACTCCAACAAGCAATAACAACTACCACTCTGCTCAATCGAGTATATTAGCAACCATGCAGTTCACCAAGATCTTTGCTCTTCTCCCCGTCCTTGCTCTTCTTGCGGGCGCTGCTCCTGTTGCTGACGTCGCGGATGTCACCGATGTCGACGACGGCAACCTCATCTCTGAGGACCTCCAAGCTGAGGTGAATAATCTTCTGATCAAGCGTGACCCCGAAATCGTGAAGCGTGGATTCGGATGTCCCCTCTTTCGTCAGCAGTGCAATGATCACGTAAGTAGCCAATCATTTGATTCTGCCTGAGATATACCGGGAGCTGACAAAGAGCAGTGTATCTCATTGAAAGGAGGACGTACGGGTGGATATTGCTCTGGAACCTTCCGCCTGTGAGCAACCCTTGGCCCGTAGAGATATCACCAATGCTAATCTTGTGTTTCCAGGACTTGCACGTGCGTCTTCGGTTAAGGCTCTACAAGTTTCTTCTCAGACAAGTATGTTAAGAAAAGAAATTTGGCAGGATCGGCCGTCCATTCCTTTAGTGATAGTTTTTTTGTCAGTTACTGTATCATCGTTGCAACGCTTTGCCTTCAAGTCATTGCTAATTTGTCACTTGCCATTGTAATAAGAACTTCCTGGATGATTTCTTCCCTTTTCCATCAATTGCGGCCATAGAAGTCGGTCCCCACGGTGTGCACTATGCCACTCTGTGCACACCTTCAATCAGCCTCATATGCTACCAATTCATAACGATGACCTTGACATCAAAATATCGACCGACATTTAGTCACAATGCGTGTTGCTATTTGCATCAAAGGAATAATGCACGCAGTGGTGCAGTACAACAACCCAGCCTACCCAGAACCGGGGCGTCGAGATGATCAACGAGTCGAGAGGCAGTTCCTGTTGGCCAATAGCCAATGGAGTGCACGCTGCACAAGCTGGCAACTCTCGCCAATCGCGAGTCGGTACAACACGAGTTCTATAGTGCGGGGCGAATCCCTTGTTGGTGAGGGCGGCTAAACGCGGCTCATATCACTACGCTCTTGTCCCGTGTTTTGTGAGCCGAGGAGGATCCAACACCTGCATCTGTCTTCACTCCTCCGACGCTATTCTATGCAGCCAACCACTTTACGCTGCAAACTCGGGAAGGGGTGCGGCTGAACATCCAGAACCGCTCTTCTAACGTGTGATTATTCAGCGGCAGAGTAAGCCGTGTATTGACATCATGTATGCCGTTAAGAGCTAAAGCCGCTACGCGGAACTAAATGAAGGAAGATGGATTGTCTCTTGAGGCAGTGTCACACTCGACGTCACTTCTGACGTCAGCAAAAACACATGGCGATGTCAGGTGCATATCCTTCTTTGTTTGGTCCGTATTTGCAGCACCGAGGACTGGCCCCTCATGGCTATAGAGAGTGTGACAATGACGCTGAAACCTACCGACTTCTTTGAGCGAAACACTACTCTCAACATGGCTTTGTCTAATGATGAAAGAGGCGTGTTGGCCGAGGGTTGCACCGCGATGGGGAATAGCATAAATAGCACTGCGACATTCTCAACGAACAAGTTTTGGGTGGCGCTGAAGGATTAGGGGCGAAAGGACTCCATGGTCTCTATCGTGTCGGAAGAATCGACAAAGAGGGATTGGCCGTTAACGCCGGTGAGAGGGTTTGACGCATGTCTATGAGCCAAAGGGGAATTCACAAGCCCCTGGCTTTGACTGGAGGTGTGGTTTGGCTGGCGACATCTAGCATTGTTGTTTGCATCCATTGATGTTTCGAGGGAGCTCTGCAAACCTGGGGTAATCTCAACACAGCAGAAATTCCGGTAAAGGAGGGATCTCCTCGGCAATTTTCCCGTGAGCTCCCGTCCTGAAGATGCAAAGCCTTGCAATGAACGGAATGAAAATTTTGTGGACCTAGATGAAGTAATGTCATCTATGACCTCGATCGTAGAGGACGTCTGAGCCGTATACGCTTGGCGACTCGAAAGGCCATACTCGCGCCTCACGTGTTGCCTATTGCGTGGACACTCGCCACAGCGGATGCAAGTCTGGGTAAACCCACAGTCTGGACTAGTAAGAACGCTCTCATGTTGCACACGGCGTGCTCTGGGACAGCGTGCATATTTTTGTAAGTGGCGGCGCAGATTACGCCAGTCATTGCATGATCCATGCTTCTGGAGGAAAAGAATTGGCCCGATGTCTGAACCGAAACCGAGTGCAGATATATCACGTGACATTTGCGCACAACTTCCCCATATATTTTGCGGGGAATAGGGAAAACCCTTGCAGGGAATTTGATTCGATTAGATTTTGTCAGTTGTAAAATCTAACTAAATTGTACGATGTAGTCTGAACCGTTTGCGTCTTGTTTTCCAATCCTTCTTGGGAACATGGTGAAACTGCATATAGACAGTTGCCTGTCAAATAGGCGGTTTATAGGCCGCCACGCGGATCAGAGAAATCCTATACGATGGAAAGTTGGTGTGGTTTGGCCGTATAGTCACACCGCTCATATAGTATCATGTATGTAATGGGCATTCATTGCCGATCCGAATTCTGCCTTATGCAGCATATGTTTAATCCCGTAGTCTGTTCCATGTCCAGTGCTTTGCGTTTCGACCAACTCCCTCCCCAGGACATGTTGAATCGCATCACTTCTCTACCTAGCAAAGTAACAACTCCATGCCCATCCCACATTGATCCCTGAACCTCAGCATATGCCTTGATAGGCTAACATACAAGCTGCAATTATCGACCCTTCCTCGTGGCCATTGAGTAGTGGTCAGTTCACGTTTCCAAAATGGTTGATTAACCTTATCCTTGCATTAAATAGTACAGTGGCGCACGCTTGGCCCAATCATTGTACTTACACTCTGGATGGCATTCCATCCTGGTGACTTCACATGCTAGGATAATTCGACCTTTTGAGTAGTTACAGAGCGAACCAGGCTGCATATGATGTTGGTGACCAGTCTCCACATTTAGTCGTAGGGGAAAGGATATTGATCCCAAGCTTGGCGAGATTCTGGTATAAGACGGCCGGATGTCCCCCCCTCAAGGGCCACCTCACTCGCAAACCTCAACAAGCAAATCAATTACCAATCTACCCAATTGACTTCATCAGCAATCATGAAGTTCACCAACGTCTTTGCTCTTCTTCCAGTCTTCGCTCTTCTTGCGGGCGCCGCTCCTGTCGCTGACGCCGACGACGGCTATCAAATCTCGGAAGACCTCCAGGCTGAGGTGAATGACCTTCTGACCAAGCGCGACCCCGAAATCGTGAAGCGTGGATTCGGATGTCCCCTCTTTCGTCAGCAGTGCAATGATCACGTAAGTAGTCAATCCTTGATTCTGCCTGAGATATACCGGGAACTGACAAAGAGCAGTGTATCTCATTGAAAGGAGGACGTACGGGTGGATATTGCTCTGGAACGTTCCGCACGTGAGCATATGCTTGCCTGTGAAGATGTCACCAATGCTGACCCCGTGTTTAGGACTTGCACGTGCGTCTTCGGTTAAAGATTCACAGTCATAGCCTCGGGCAGGTGAGTTGAGAAGATATAGGCAGGATCCGGCCGTCCACTCGTTTGATAGTTTTTTATGTCAGTCTCCACCGTTGCAACGCTATGCTTGGAGCCTGTTGCAGGCTAATCTTGTGCCATTGCAGTATGAAGCATTTGAATAAGTAAGTTAGAGTTTCCTCAAAGATACGATAGGGTTTTCTCCCTGTGGATTGCAAACGTGTTTCATTTTGAGCAATGTGCAATGTGAGTGCGCCGAAACAGGTGTTCACAATGCTACAATTTCGTCGAATGTTGTTGAGTGACGTCCCAAGTGGATTGGGACGGCGCAGATTGAGAGGTGCACCTCCGATCTGTACAAACATGACCTCGCAGAATACTATCCAAAATATCAATGAAACAGCATCAGCGATCCTTCTATCACTGTATCAATTAACAACCCACCTGGTCCCTGCAATAGAAAACTCTTGGTTGATATGTATGTCCGAGCAAGGGTTCCTCATTTTTGAGTCAGACAGGTCCTTGCAAATACCTTTGAGGGTTCGATAAAAACCATCTCGCTCGACAACGGTCTACAGGTTTCACTCACTGTCACATCCCGAAATCAAGAGCAACTACGCCTTGTCTCATGATGTTCTGTGTGCAATCGCCCCCTGTGGCCGCTATGGGTACTCCTACTTATTAATCGCAACTACTACACTGCAAAGTGAAAAATCCACCCAACGCCATGCTAACCCATTTATTGCTGCTGACATTGCATTCCCTCAGCACCGTCTTCATCCTCCCACTCCGCACCACCTCTGGGATCACCTGAGCCTGCACCGAAATCCTCCATAGACCCTTCCTCAAAGGCAACCTCGTCCACCTCTTCTGGCTCTTCATCAACAGCATGAATCTCATCCTTTGGCAAAACAGCACGAACAGCATCTACAGCAGCCTGATCCTCGAGCCAACCATCCTCGGGGAATTTAATCACAACGGTGAAGTAAAGATCACCTTTGAGCTCCGACTTCTTAATAGGCATGCCCTCGCCACGCACGCGGAGAACCTCACCGGGCCGGAGGACCTTGCCTTTAGGCTGGGTGACGTGCAGCTTAATACCCCTACCATCGAGGTGAGTGAGTACGACTCTGTCAAAGCCCGTAAGGGCCTCTGCTAGGGTAATATTTAGATCAGCCTGAAGGTCAGGACCTGCGCGAGCAAAGGTCTCATGTTGCACCTCGACCAGAGTGAAGATGATATCGCCCGGTTCGTCGTCTTCGGGAGTCTGGTCTGCTTCGCCTTTGAGAACTATTCTGTCGCCTTCGCAGCTGCCACGCGGAATGTACAACTCCAAAAGCTTCTTCTGCTTAACTGTTCGCTCGCCCTTGCATTTCTTGCATTTATCTTTGTCGACGTAGAAGCTGCCCTTGCCGTGACATGTACTGCACGGTACCGTCTCCTGTGTGACGAGACCCGGACCGACAGGCCTCAGCCGCGACGTCATGCCTCGTCCCTTACAGCTGTCACATTCCTTGGCCTTGGCCTTTTCCTTTCCACCAGACCCTTTGCAGTGGTCGCAGATAACGTTCTTTGTGCTTGAAAACTTGGTTGTCTTGCCCTTGTACAACTCGGCGAGGGTGACTTCGTATTGCTGGACTTCGCTGCGTCCTTTGGGATGACGTCTGGGGCCAGTAGGTCCGCCGGGCATGGAGCCACCCTGGCCAAACATTTGCGCGAGGAAGTCGTCGAGGTCTGGGCCAGCACCGCCGGGGAATCCGGCATTGGCTTTATCAAATGCAGCCATACCATGTTGGTCATAGAGCGCGCGGTTATTATCATCACTGAGAATCTCATACGCGCGCGAAATGCTCTTGAATTTGATTTCCGCGCTCTCGCGTTCTTCCTGGGGGACTTTATCTGGATGGTTTGCAAGAGCCGCCTTGTGATAAGCACGTTTGATCTCGCTCTTTGACGCTGTACGCGAGATTTGGAGCACCTCATAGAGATCCTGCTCTTCTTCTTTCCCCTTGCTGGCGTCCATGTTGATAGTGAGCAGATACGAGACTCCAAACACCAAACTTTTTCATGACGACACCTTCCAAATCGGGACTAGCCGCAAACGGTTCGCTCAAGTGTCACGATAGCGGCCGCGTGCGGCCGACGCACCTCACCTCCTGCCAATGCTCTCGAGCAGAGGGAGCCTCATCCTGAAGCGATTCCACGGGGCATTATCGCGAGCACCCGTCCTCCCCCGCCCCGGAATAGCCGTCCGAACGCGATTCGCTCCTTCGCCCACAGGATTCCTCCACCTCGGCGGGCTGCGCACAGCGCTATACAGCTTTCTCCTCGCACGCCGGACCGGAGGGGAATTCATCCTCCGCATCGAAGACACCGATCACAAACGTCTGGTCCCTGCCGCTGAAGCACGTCTCCTTTCCGACCTCCACTGGGCCGGCCTATCATGGGATGAAGGTCCAGATATAAACGGGCCGTATGGACCCTATCGCCAATCCAACCGCGCGGACATCTACACCACCCACGCAAACCAACTCATCCACAAGGGAAAAGCGTACAGATGTTTCTGCCCTCCGCAGCGCGTAAAGGAAGACTTCGTAACGAGCGACTGCTACCAGTCCTGCAATACGCTGAATAAAGACGCTAGCGCGGAAAAGGCACATAGGGGGGAGAAGTTCACAGTCCGTCTCTCTCCGCTGCGAACCTCAAGACAGAAATTCCCGGATTTGGTATATGGGAATATCAAACCCCTTACGCGGAGCGGCTCTACCGCGGGAGAGATCCTATTAAAGTCGAATGGGATGCCGACGTATCATCTTGCTAATGTGGTGGATGATCATTTAATGGCGATTACCCATGTTGTGAGGGGAAGCGAGTGGATGGCTTCAACGCCGCTGCATTACCACCTCTACGATGCGTTTGGGTGGCAGCCCCCTTCGTTTGCTCATGTTGGGCTCTTGGCAGATGAAAAGGGGCGGAAACTTTCAAAACGATCTGCGGATGGTGAGGTTGAGTGGAGTTTGAGTTCACTAAAGGAGAATTGTGTTTTGCCCGCTGCGTTGACGAATTTTGTGGCGTTGTTGGGTTGGTCGAATCCGACGAGGTCGGATGTTCTGTCGTTAAGTCAGTTAGGGGAGGTTTTTGATCTAAAGTTTACGAGAGGAAATGCGACGGTGCAGAGTGGGAAGTTGTGGTATCTGCAGAAGAAACATGTTGCGCTTCTTGCCAAGGGAGTTAGGGAGGGTGGGAGTAGGGAGGCGTTGCAGCCATTGGTTGCGCCAATGATGCAGGTTGTTAGGGAAAGGTTCCCGGACTTTGTGGCTCAACGAGGGGAAGTGGATTTGCAACGATATTGTGAAGATGTCATCTTGGCCGATGAGAGGAATTTTACGTCTCCTCGTGCGTTTTTGGAGAGGAATAAGTTTTTCTTTGCATGGGATAACAGTGGGGATTCTCCCTCGGTTTTGGAACAGGTAGAGTCTTGCGTCGAAGAAATGATGAATGCTCTTCAAGAAAAAAATGATTCCTATTCCACAGACTCCGAGGGCTTGTGGTTTGACAATGTTGCCAAGCGAATAATGGCCAGTCTCAACACTAAAGTGGAGGAAATCACACCAGACATGGAGAAGCAGAATACGTTGAAAAGGGACGTTTCCCAGTTTCTCCGCCTCAGACTAAGTGACGGCCTACCCGGCCCCAGTATTGGCGTCTTAATGGCCATACTAGGCTGCGAAGAATGTCGTCGACGCATCAAAAGATATATCAATAATCTGTAATCATGTACACAATCATGCGACCAGTATCAATACTCCGTACTCAGCACATCCCAACCAACCAACTTCCACACTTGGTCAGAGAACCACTCGCCCGAGTTCAAGTCCCGTTCGCCTTTCTTCCCCTTGGGCATGGCCACTTCTTCACCGTCAGCTGGAGGGACTGGTCTACGCAGCGCATCCCGAATTTCAGCGCATTCGTGTCCAAAAAGACAATTGACCAGTGTACGCTGCAGTTTGTGTCTTGCAGACTGGATCAGCGGGCCATCTTGTTTTACAGCCCGAGTGCGGCCTCTCCTTGGCGCAAGTGTCAACATTTCGTCGCTAGGCATCGCTGGGGTCGAGTTCATGAAGCCCGGCGCTTGCCCCAGGACCTTGGATAACAAATGGACCAGATAAGGCGCTTCGAGCTTCGCCTGCTCTCTTGCTATATCTGCGGCCTCTGGCTTCTCATTAGCTTCATGCTCGTCGGCTTCCTCAGCCCGGGTCCCTAGATCAATCTCCTCTTCAACATTCTTCCCTTTTGGATGCCCAAAAACTGATGCAAATAACGTGCTGCTGACACGTTCGATGACAGCAAAAGCCATTCCTTCGAAGAGCGATTTGTGAAGGTCACTTTTGCAGTCTAGCTGACCAATTGTGGAAGCAAGAAATACCGCTAGGTTGTTCAGGCCGGGGATGGTTCTCAATTTGGTCTCGGTGGAAGAATCGTGACGGACTGCTTCGTGCGCAGAGATGGTACCCATGCCATCTAAAACTGTTGAAAAAGTCTTCACGTAAGCGTAGACAACTTGGCTAGAGTAAAAGTCTGACCCTAGAAGCATGCTGAAGCGTGAAATGGCCACAAGAAGCAACGCTATCGCTCTGGCACATACTTTGAGGGTAGTACGAAGGAGCCCTGCGCCAGTGATGACTAGCGTATTGCTCTGCTCTATAGAAGAAGTGATGAGGGAGGATAGAGATGATGCCGAGCGTTGGAGATGGAAAGCCAGTTCTTGAGAGGCAGCGTTGGAGTCTGTTCCACTGTGACTCAAAGCGTATTGCACTTGGATCAGACTCTGAACGAGACCTTCACCCACCGGACCTGCATCAGCATCAGATATCTCTGTCTGTATGCCTGATATGATTTCTTCCACATCGCTGGTTCTGGGCCTTTTGGCATCCTTGAGTGGACTGGAACTTCTTTCAGTTCCCTGAGAGCGTCAACAACGAACAACCCGAGAAGTCAGTATACTTGCCCTTTTACTCTTTCTCGATGAAGGTCGAGAAGAGCCTTTACCGCTTTTCAGCTTTTCGAGCTCGGATTTGAGCCTAACGACTTCATCCTCACTCGCGCGTAGGGCATCTTTGGTACGCTCGTATTCGCATTGCCAAAATGCTGACCTGTCCAGCTGCCGTGTACGAGTGGCCGATTGCTCTTGGACAATATGATCACGGATACGTTTGATATATTCTGTCTTGAAATAGTTAATCAGAAACAATCACGTTAGTGGTGAGACAACCTCGTATACTTAGCTCTGGAGGCTTAGAGCGAACTATTGAAATGGCAAAGGCTATGCTGCGGCTGGATGGGCATTTTGCCTGGTGCGATTGTGTCATTGGGACCGAGACATTGGGATGTGGAAAGGTGGGATGTCTGGAAAGATTAACCACAGTTGAGGAAGGCGCGATGGAGGCCACCCCAATCTTGACACAGTAATGCTACATGCAGCTAGCGATATCGCTCGGTGCTCTTCCGCTGATACGGCAGGGGTTGTGTAATCTTTTGCTTGAATTCGACATCCCAGCCTGTAATGTTTGCTCGCTTCATGACGTCGGCAGTATTTTCATCCCACCTTGTGCGGAACAAATCCACTCCCACCGGCTTCAGGTCGAACTTGTCGAGAAGACTTCGAAGAGTGAAGCCGTCTCTAGTGGAGTAGCGGCTCATCTGCTTGGCGGCTGCTACGTCTAGAGGATATTTGGTCTGCTCTAGTATGAAAATAGCCATACGTTGGTATTTCAGTCCCTTTTGAGAGTAGGCTGGCATCCATGGCAAGATAACTTGACTTTCTGCCAGTTTGTTGAAATCCACCTCAGTGTCTGTAGGAGAAACCTCGATGTTACTAGCCAAAAAGTGACAGCGGTGGGTGTAGCCATCAGCCTTGACGTTTGGCACATCGGGATTGACCACGGCTATTGTGTAGAGCCTTTTGCCTTGGTCGTACGGCTGGATTTTCATGGCTGGTGGGCGCTCAGAGACTAGGCTGTCGACAAAGTCGCCATGCTTTGTCCACTTCTTTTGAGCTGGCCAGCCTAGTGATGTAGACACTATAGGGTCAATGGCGGGCAAGATGTCTGGGACTACGTGCATCTGTGTGATGCGCTGGACAAGCAAGAGGCGCTTGTAGGACCGCCATTTCTTATCGGCCAAGTGGCGGTAGATAGGCTTACTCATGTCGCCTTTGCTGTCAGTAAATGTCTGCGGGATTCCTGCTGCCTTCACTCACCCATGCCGTCCTCGAACTTCTTCTTGACCAGCGGGTCGTTGATGTCGGCCAAGATTTTCGTCTCCTCGAGCTTCCGCCTCATGTCGGCCAGTCGCTTCTGCTTCACATCTTCCTCTTGCGCAGGCACCTGCTTATTCCGCAGCTTCTCGATCTTCTCGCGGAAGCGTTCGATGGTCGCGAGCTTCTCCTGGCGGTCTTCTTGTAGCACTGCTCTCGCTTCCTGAAAGCATTGATACGGTAGAAGATGGAATGGGACGTTGCTAGTGGTGGAGATGGCAGCGCGACGGCGGCGACTGCCGACGGGCGACACTCCGCGGCGGACAAGTCGGCGCTCCTTTCGCGGGTTATAGACGCGCTCGGGGTCAATAAAAGGACGGTAGTCAGTCTTTTCCTGCTCTACACGCGTAGTTATCCATCTCCTCGCTGTGTGGCGTGTCGCCAGTCTGGTGGTCATTGTCGACGTTCGTCGTGCCAAGACGCGCAGCGATCCCGCGGCGGAGCGACTTCACCCCCGGAACAATGCGCCGCATCACCACCAGTCTGCGCCAGTGCAGTCGTCTGACTACAGAAACATTTCCATCTAGCTATTCACCTCCGCCGAATCCCTTCATCACATCTGCCGCAACAACAATCCACGCGTTCCCGTCGTTTGAGCCCAAATCCGTCACGAACTACCCATCCACCCATCTCCTCCTGCCCCTGCGCAAGGACATTCTCCACCGCGCCGTCATCTACGAAGGGGATAACGCGCGACAAGGCACAGCAAGCACAAAATGGCGCAGCGAAGTGCACGGCTCCGGCCGCAAGATTCGGCCGCAAAAGGGCACCGGAAGCGCACGTCTAGGAGATAAGAAATCCCCAATGCTGCGCGGCGGAGGTGTAGCCTTTGGGCCCAAACCGCGCGACTTTGGCACAAATCTCCCTGCGAAGCTGTACGACCTCGCATGGCGGACGGCCCTCTCATATCGCTACGCAAAGGGCGAACTCATAGTTGTCGAAGGCGAGGCGGAGTTGGAAGGCATAGCTGAAGACCATCTATCCACATACCTCAAAGACGTCCTACAGCACAATAAAATGGGCCATGCGAACGGCCGCACAATGTTCCTCACCTGTAGGCGAAACGAGGGTCTTTTCGAGGCCCTCAAGGGAGAGAAGATGGGTCGTGAGGCTATAGCAAAGGACGTCAGCCACGTCGATGTCAAGAATCTGTTAGAGCTGGGGAGGCTCGTCGTCGAGCAACGCGCTCTGGACCTTATCCTTACCCAGCACGAGAGCGACTTGTCGCCTGATCAGCGATTGAGAAAATGGAGAGAGAGAACAACACTGTAAAAGGAATACAATCATCCACCATGTAATGTAGACACAAAAACAATCTCGTCCCTCGGTTGGAGGATGTAGTTTTCTTCCCCTTCGAGCTCCCAATCTGCGTCGTTGATAAGGACTAAGATTCCCGGGCGGCTGTCCACCAATCAGTCATTGCCCTACAATAAACATAGATCATTGAACGAACACAGTTCCATCAAGAACGAACATATCCCTCCTCGAATCCGTCATCAAATTCTCACACAGCCAGGTAATCAAGTACGCAACATCGGCTGGTTTTCCCCGCTCCGTAGCGGGGATCGTAATCGCATGCTTCCTCTGGTTCGAGAACAGGACTTCTAGCCCTCCCCTTCAAAAATCAATAAAAGAACTCCCCCTCCCCCCCCCTAGACATTCAAAACTCACGTAAACTCAACTCTGATCTGAATATCCTCCATCGCGGTCTGTGTGGGGTTGAATGAAAAAAAGTTCCCCGCCAAGACACCACCACACCAACAACACCGACCGCAATAACAACAACAAGTCTTTGAGTCCCAACAGAACGAAACCCCTACAAGTGAAGTTACAAATACCCAATAATTTTTCAACCCCTCCACACGGTCAAAAAGGCAAAGATGCAGCCCATATTCATCTCCGCGGGAGGAAACACCCACCCCTCCAGCGCCTCCTGGCGCGAGAACCTCCTCGCCTTTGGCAGCGGCACAAACATCGCATTATGGAACCCATCCCTCCACCGGGGAGTCTACGCCCTCCTCAAAGGACACACCAAAGCCGTAAACGCAGTTGAACTTTCCACCATCCCCTCCAAAGGATGGATAACCCTCTTCTCCGGCGGAGCGGACGGCGAAATTCGAGTCTGGTCCCAAAAACCCACCGAGCCAACCTCAGAAGGTGCAAGATGGGAGTGCACACACACCCTCAACCGCACCGCATCGATAAACGCCCTACGCGCTCTCCCTGCCGCGGGGGTTTTGGTCACCGGTTCCGCGGACAGGAGAGTTGGGGTCTACGGGTTGGATGACTACGAGCTCATACAAGACATCCTGCTCACGCCGAAATATATCCCTCTTGCGGTCGCTGCTACCGTCCTGGGGAATGGTGTTGTAGTACTCGCTGTTGCGGGAACGGGGACTTTGATTCAGATTTTTACGAGATGGGGCGAAGGGGGTTTTGAATTGAAAGCTTCGCTTAAAGGTCATGAGGGCTGGATACGGGGGTTGGATTTCTACACGAATGGGAACGAGACGCTCCTCGCGTCGGGGAGTCAGGATAAGTTTATTAGGTTGTGGAGGTTTAAGTACGGGGAGAGGGTGGATGGATTGGAGAATAAAGCGTATGAGCTTGGGGATGGGTATGAGGTTGCGCTTGAGGCTCTGCTCGTGGGGCATGAGGATTGGGTTTATACTGTTAAGTGGATGGATGGGGCAAGTGAGCCGACTTTGTTGTCTGCGTCGGCAGATAATTCGTTGGCGGTTTGGCAGGCGGATTCGGCATCGGGAGTTTGGGTCTCGAAGACGAGGTTGGGGGAGATAAGTGTGCAGAAGGGTTCGACGACTGCTACGGGAAGTACGGGGGGTTTTGCGATTGGGTTGTGGATGCCCGATGGCGGGTCGGTTGTTAGTCTTGGACGGACGGGGAGTTGGAGGAAGTGGGATTTTGATGAGGAGTCGAAGAGGTGGATGCAGGCTGTTGGTGTGAGTGGTCATGTTAAGGAGGTTCAGGACTTGGCTTGGGCTACTGATGGCTCGTATTTGCTCACCACGAGCTTCGATCAGACTACTAGGCTGTTTGCCGAGTGGGAGAGGACTTCGTCATGGCATGAGTTTGCGAGACCGCAGATTCATGGCTACGATTTGATCTGTATTGATGCGCTGAAAGGTCATCGGTTCGTTTCTGGAGCGGAGGAGAAACTGCTGAGGGTCTTCAACGAGCCAAGGTCGATAAATGCTCTGCTAGGGCGATTGTGTGGCTCCGAAGCGAAAAAGGAGCTGCCGGATGCTGCGAGTGTGCCGGTACTTGGATTGTCGAACAAGACGGTAGCGGCTGAAGACGAGAATGGGGTTGATCCGTTTACGGAGACGCAGAAAGTAATTGCAGAGCTCGACCATCCGCCGTTGGAGGATCACCTGGCTCGATTCACGCTCTGGCCAGAGCAGGAGAAGCTCTACGGCCACGGATATCAGATTTCTGCTGTTGCTGCCTCCCATGATGGAAGTCTGGTGGCAACAGCCTGTGGGGCTAGCACAAGTGAACATGCAGTCGTTCGCATTTACGAAACGACCGGGTGGACAGAGGTGAAGCCGCCTCTGGCAGCTCATTCATTAACAATCACCAGCCTTGCATTTTCACAAGATGATCAGCACCTTTTGAGCGTCGGTCGCGACAGGCAATGGGCCGTCTTTAAGCGTGAGAGCCCTACAGAATACAAATTGCTCACACGCAACCTCAAAGGTCACAGTCGTATGATTCTCGACTGCTCGTGGGCCCCAAAGTCTTTGGGCAACGCATTTGTTACGGCTGGCAGGAACAAGGAAGTCAACTTTTGGAGGCTGGACGGTGATAAATGTGAAATGGCGTCAAGCCTCCCGACGCCGGCTCCAGTTTCAGCCATTGCGTTTAGGCAGGAAACCGATACCAACGGTGAGGCGTTTGTGGCTCTTGGAATGGATACAGGCGACGTGCAGCTGGTCGCTGTCGATGGACGTCTGGAAGTCAAGGCCCAGATATCATTTGCTGCAAGCGAATGCCCCTCGGCTGCAATTACCGGTCTTCGATGGCGCCCCGGCACATCGCACTTGGCAGTTGCCAGCGACGATCACTCTTTACGCATATATGATACGGACGCAGCCAATCATTGGTCGTAGTTCAAAGGTCCGGGCCGGCTAAGCGGCACCCACTGTGGATGAATAATGGATGAGCGCTGCAATTTGACATTGTCCTTCAGCACAGCCGATGGAGCGACCGAAAAAACTCCAGCGGATCAGCCAAGCCTGTGATCTCTGTCATCGGCGGAGCATCCGCTGTCGGCCTAGCGCCGAGAACCCTCAACGGGCATGTCAAAACTGCTATGATTTCAACGTCGAGTGCACCTACAACCGACCTTCGCGACGTCGACGTAACCAGGCGGCGCAGTCGGGTCCCCCAAACGTTCTTCCTGGTCAGACTTTAGCGTCGCCGCGATCTGAAAATGCGCGGGGCGAGAGTTCTCGATCAACGCCCCATGGGACGACCAGAAGAGAGCAGCCAGACTACACTGGAGCATATGGTGCAGTGAGAGAGGGTGCCCATGATGAGTTACAGGGCTTGGCTTGGAGGTCTTTTGCCGCTGCTAGACTAAACGTGATTGATCAATATATGGAAGTGTACATGGACGCTATTCATCCCCTGTTCCCGTTTTACCACAGGCCAACTCTCTTGGAGCAACTGAGGAAGCGACGTCATCTCACAGACAGGTCTTTGTTCGCATCCATCATGGCGGCGTGTGCCTTGACTGCTTCGCGAATCAGGGACGGAGCAACAGACCGGAGACAGTTGGGCTCGGACCCGGATTGGTCGTCAGAGGTATTTTTCGCGGCCGCACAAGATGCCGTATACCAAGACTTAAACATGGCCAAGGGTATTGGTTTCATGCAAGCCTGTGGCCTGTTGGCACTGACCAGTATCCAGTATGGACAAATACGGATGATGCATTTGCATCTCGGCACATATCATACGCTAAGAGCCATGCAGCGGTTCCACAACGAAGATCATTGGCCGGCAGGTCTGTCAGTGATTGAGAAGGAAGAAAGGCGACGCCTATTCTGGTCCATGTATTCGGTTGACATATTCATATCAGTCACATTCGATGCTGTGATCAAATCAGAAGAAACGCATTCCAATGTGCGATACCCGAGCGAAAGCAGTGATGAGGATCTCAGTGCCGGTGTTTCCACGCCCTCCAGCCCTGAAAGCTGGTTACGCGGGTGGAACTTTTGCGTAGATCTCTACCGCATCCTGGAGCACACTGTCAAACGCATGAGACGGTTTAAGCAGCCGAGCAGTGATAAGATTGCCGTCACGCGAATGCTAATCAATGACGACGTACCAGAAGGACAAATCATGGAACAGGTCATGGCCATTTACTACGAGCTGCCGGAGCGTTTTCGTAACAGCAGCCTTCCGGTGACTGGCGATATGTCTCACGATATATACGGTTTTCAGATGGCAAACATCCAGGCTACGCTGCAAATGGTACGAATGACGCTGTTTTCTATGGATTACTCGCACGACGTCTACCAGAGATGCAACGTAGCGGAGCAGGTTTTGACAACCTTTCATGGCATTTCGCCATACTATCTGAGAGCTATCAGTACGCCTTTGGTTTATCATTTAGGTAGCATCGGAAAAATTCTGGCATCAGTCATGGAAGGGAGGCTCTGCGAAGAATCGTATTTGCGGGTAAGAGGGCTGCTGGTGTCTATGGCGGATCTGTTGCAAGGGCTGGAGTCGGGACTGCAGCCCACGGCTGGGGCGAGTAGAGAGATGAGAAAACAAATTGACAAGATTGATCGGTACATGGAGGCACAAAGGCGCATATTACCATCTTCGCAGCAGCCACAGGCTCAGCAGCAGCCGCATCAGGCACCCCAGACCCAACAGTCTCGGCAGCTACCTCAAAGGATGCCTCCATCGCTTCCAATGCCAGAAGGAATGCCAGGGCCAGCGACCGCTTTTGACGAGTTCCAGCTGCCGACGGAATTGGTGAGTTCCGACTCTTGGCCGTGGCCATTCGATTTTACTGCTGAGCAGCAATTACGATTTTGATAATGTACAATTGCAATGATTATAGACATGAACCAATCATCGATCCTGGAAGTCAGACGCCTGCATGTTTCTGGTCCGTGACGGTAATTTGACCTTGACATCAGTAATCACGTCTGCTATGGTTTGCCAACGACTCACCACTAAGCCATCCAGCTCCTTGCTCATTGGTACTTGGCACCCCAATCGACTTGTGCTTGTAAGACCAAAGGCTAGATCAAGCATGTCGTCCTCTTCATCGCTCGGTTCGGGCATTTTGTCATACATTTCCTCGTCTTGGACAATCACGTGGCACGTGCTGCATGCACAGGATCCTCCGCAAGCACCTTCCATTTCCAAGTCATTTGCCTGAGCTATATCGAGGAGGTTATCTCCATCTGCGGCTACTATGGGGACTTTGCGACCCTCGCGGTCGATGAAAGTCACATGTCGTTCTTCGCCCGGCTTGGGCTTCCTTAAAGTGCCGTGATTCCTTGTTTGGGAAAAGGCAAATGATCTTCGGGGAAGAGATTGCAATCGTAGTGGCCGCAAGAGCAGCATTGGCCGCACTGGCATTGTTGAAGTTTGAATTGAAGAGCCGGACCGTTCCGATGTCACACTGTGACACTGTGACATTCACTGTCAGTGTCACGTCGTCGACGGTCCGTCCCGAACCACCTTGATGAACCGACTTCATCGCTTGGGTTTGAAGAGATTCCTAACGCAGCCATGGACGATCGTTTTCCACTTGCGGCTTCTAGAGAGCCTAATCCCCTGAGGCCGTATCAGTAGGTTTACAGCTAACCGCCGTGCTTTGGACGTAATCTAACGACCGATAGCATCCCCCCTTCTATCGGCCACCAGCCCTCAAGACCACAACGAGAGCTCCTCCCAGAGCTGGACCTCAACTTCACATCTTCCGCAGCAGAGGCATGGCGCGGGAGCAGAAGCCTCATTGACAACCTGTTTTACCGGTATACAAGTGTTCTGCTTGCCCAACCTCTTGATGTCGCAAGGATCATACTCCAAGTGTCCCTCCCGCCGGAATTGACTGCTGCGCGAACCCCTTTCGAACGACCTTTGCGTCCTTCTGCGATCCCTACTGCCGATGATTCGAATTCCGACTCCGACTCCGACTCCGAATCGGACAGCAGTGTGGTTGCATACTTTGCCTCCCAATCACGGTCACGGTCACCAAAAAAAAGAGAGACTCTTTCAAAAACGCCGACTCCCAGGTTATCCTCTCCCGCCTCTGCTCCGCGTGAAGAGCACACACTCCAACTGCGCAAAGCGGACAGTATATCGCAGGTGCTTAGCCAATTATATCAGACATCGGGGGCTATAGGCCTCTGGCGCGCATCAAACACAACATTCATCTACACAACATTATCTCGGATGACTGAATCGTTTCTTAGAGGCTTCCTGTATGCTGTAATGAGCATAACAGATATCATGCCCAGTCCAGCAGCGCTTCTCGCCTCAGATCCGTCCGGGCTGGCCTCGGGCTTCACAGGCGGACTTCTCAGCGGAGCAGATTTCTCGGCCAGCGCGAACCCAATGGGTCACTTGGCTGTACTGGCACTCGCGACTGGAATTACAGGCGTCCTCCTCTCACCGCTAGACCTTATCCGCACGCGGTTGGTGGTGACACCACTTTCACATCCCCCCCGAGGTTTGGTTGCCAACATTCGCCGCCTACCTTCTCTGCTCCCCTCGCCCTCGCTCTATATCCCAACCATCCTCGCCCACACCCTTCCGCCCCTGTTCTCTGCCTGCGTTCCACTCTTCTTGACACGGAAATTCTCCTTCAAACCCTCAACTTCTACCCTAGCCCTGCTCATGGGCTGTGCAAACCTAATGGTCCGCCTCCCACTTGAGACCATCCTCCGAAGGGCACACATTGCCGAGATCAAGCGCTCTGAGCCGCTGGTCAAGACAATCATACCGCCGGGAGGATACGGCGGGGTCTTCCCCACCATAGGGACGGTGTGTCGGGAGGGCACGAGGCCGAATGGACGCAAGGGACAGGGTGTTGCAGGGCTATATCGGGGTTGGAAGGTCGGATTCTGGGGGTTAATGGGAGTTTGGATGATTGGCTGGGGCGCATCAGGCGCTGGCGGCGAGTTTTGAATCCTTTATTCACGAGCGGGACGTGTACCTTTATCAATTGTACATACATTGACTGTCCTTTCCTAAAAATACAAGCCTACTTCTTTACATAGTCCCTCCAATCGCCTTCCTTGCTGTTCTTACTTCCCAACCAGCTTTTGAACCTCCCAGCAACGCTATTATCCTCCTGCACAGACTTCGCCTTAGCATCAATAACCTTCTTCCCCTTGGCCCTCGCCGTAGGCGGCGAGTACCTTAAACCATGACTCCCGCTCTGCGCCTGTTTGTTCTTCTCCGTAAACGACTTGAGAATATCCTGAAACGGGCTCTCCGGTGGCGACGAATTCTTGACCTTCACAATCGGCGCAATTTTAAAAAACCTCCTCACTTTCGGCATCCTCAGCAGCGCGGCCTGCGCTATTCCAAAAGACCCTGTAGTTATGAACCATACACACAACGCCCCGGGCTGCCAGCCCATAAACAATAACACAATCCCCGGCAACCCGTAGAGGGTAAAAGCGCGCATACCCGGAGAAATCTCAAGGTTAGAATTCTGCACGCCGCTTTCCCCACCCATTCGCGCCACGACGTGCACGCATCCGGCCATCATTAGGGGTAGGATTACGTAGGGGTCGCAGAGGGTTAGATCTTTAACCCAGAGGAAACCCCCGTCGCGGAGCTCGGGGACGGGAAGTGCGGCCATGGCCCGGATGAGTTTAAACCCGCAGAAGCCGAATACGCCTTGGAAGATTGCGGGTGCGAGTTGGGCGCGGAGGGTTATGCCCGCTCGTTTGCGTACGGCCATTTCTTCTTGGAGGTATTGTTGCTGCGCGGCCGTGTCGCCGCGTTTGAGGGCTTCGGTTTTTTTCTCGCGTAAAGGGTTCATGATAGGGCCGAGGGCGTTGAGACGCGCATTCGCGTCGGCGCTTTTGAGGTACGCAGGGAAAAGGACTAGACGGCCCAAGAGGGCCGTGGAGGCGATGGTCGCCCACCATGGTAGGCCTGTATACACGTGGATGTGCTCTAATGTCCATTGGAGGGTGGAGGTTACGCCCCAGCCGTAGTCGAGACCTAGCGAGTGAAGGTAGCCGATTGTGTTTGGGTCGACGGCTTGGGGGACTTCGGTAGGTAAGGTTATGGTGTCGATGTTGGAGATGGTCGGGGCTTGAGGCTGGGTTGAGACGAAGCGGTGAGGTAGCGTTGGTGAAGAGGGATGTAACCTCTTAGCAGGACGTAGAACCCGCAGGACTCCCCGACTCGGCATCATTTTTGCGGGTGTCGTGGTTGTTTTTGCAAGGCGGTTTCGTATGCGATTAATATACGTTGCTTACGGTTATTTATTACTATGTACGGATACTGCCGTCTACTCGAGTGAGGTGTACATGTCCAGCTCTTCTCCGTCTCTTCTTCGCCGTTCGATTGGATCTTCTCGCATAATCACACCCGGCCCGACTCGACGGGATGAAGGGAATACCTTGCTCTGTCAGCTTTCGAGAGTTTAAATGAACGTGAGTATGGATTACTCTTGTGCCTCCCCACCCTAGCCTGAATGCCGCTTCATGTGCAAACAGCTCTCCGAATCCCAGCATGAGGCCGTTGACAAAGGGCAAGACGAGGTTGATTGCGGCGCCGCGGAGGAGCCCCCATAGGGTTGGTGGGTGGTATAGAATCAGGGGACTGCTTGTTACGCTCGGTGGAGAAGGTTGAAGCTCGTAGCTTTCGCTGTCTGATGATACTTCGGCTGATGTGTCCATGTGTGCGTTGCTCATGCCCTGCACGCTGCTGGGAGGTGAGATCTTGCTTAGTCAGCTATACACTTCGTGATTCCCTAAACGGTAAGTGGCATGTCAAGGTAAAACGAGGCTCCGCCGCAAACTGTCCACCGAACGAACCATGGACGCCGAGCAAGAGGACAAGATTGCGCACTTTGTCGCCATTTCGGGCAGTGATCCCCAAGCTGTAAGGAGCTTGTGCCGTTCTCTTGGCTGAGCTAACAAACTAGGCCCGTACGGCTTTGAATGCGACCAACTGGAACTTGCAGGAGGCGATCACTCTCTGGATGGCCGGGAACGATTCGCAAGACACTGCCCAGCCGCCGACGGCTTCGTCGTCGCGCAATCCTCGTGCCAGCTCGAATCAACACTCCAATTCGGTTACCATTCGGGACTACCAGCATGAGGAATCCGATGATGAATCTGACGATAAGGACGACGAATTTTATGCTGGAGGAGGCAAGAGCGGGCTTGCCGTGCAGAACCCAAATTCGGGCGGACCGACGGATCACTACCGCAGCATAATGAGCCAGGCACAGGAGAGCAGCTCGCGCCACCAAGGGAACGAAGAAGATCAGCCGCCTCCGCGCCGCACATACTTTACCGGCCGCGCACAAACCCTCGGCGGCGACAACACACCCAGCCGCATTATCGACGCTGGTCCAAACCATACTGAACCAGCTCGTGTCGAGCGCACGCTACACCTCTGGGTTGACGGCATCAGCATCGACGATGGACCGCTCTACCGCTTTGACGACCCTGCTAACGAGGATATGATGAAACAGATCCAAAGTGGCCGTGCGCCGCTGGGTCTACTTAATGTGCAACGCGAACAGGAAGTTGAGCTCATCCTCGTTCCCCACCAGGATGAGAAATATACCCCTCCCAAGCAACCGTATCAGCCCTTCAGCGGCCAGGGCCAACGTCTCGGATCGCCGACGCCCGGTCCTTCTACCCGTGCCCCGGCCGCCCCTTCGCAACCTCAGGCGCAGCCTGCCGCAGCGGAACCCTCTCAACCGAGCGTCAATATCGACTCCAACACGCCGGTTCTGCGCATCCAGATCCGCCTTGGTGATGGCACGCGTTTGCAGTCACGCTTCAACACGACGCACACGATCGGTGATGTTTACGACTTTATTAACAGGGCCTCAATGGCTTCTAATTCCAGAAACTATGTCCTCATGACGACGTTCCCCCCGAAGGACTTTACGGATAAGTCCCGCAAGCTGGGCGATATTGATGAGCTCAAGAAGGGTGGCGGCTCGCTGGTGCAGAAATGGTGCTAGAGATACCCGTTTTTGTAGTTTAGACGTCTTTGAAAGCTGGCGTATGTTACGCGAAGTGTGCTGTGCCATCTAGTAAGTTGAGGGCGTGCAGATCATGAACTCGGAGAAGAGTTGGTCCGCATGATTTCTGTATGTGCCCTAAGCTGTGAGCCCTTCCCTGCTCGTATTCGTGTTGTGCCTGTGCAAATTTTCAAGGGTGATTTCTATCGCCTACACACTATTCAACAAGAATAACATACGCAGTCCCATGGAGAAATATGCCCTCGCATCAAAATCTTCGGATATAATTTCAACCATTCACTGATCAACTTCAACAGTGGGTTCGTAACGTAATCGTCCGGAGTCAATACAACCGACGATCTACTCTGCCCCCTCTCGATTGGACGAGCTTTCCAACCGTCACTTGAGGGGTTATTATTTGAGTACCAGATGTGGACGGCACCAGCTTCCCAAGATCGTTTCGCCTTGTAGAGAAAGGCTTCCCACGGGACGGCACCAACGCTGACGTTGGGAAAAATGCGGATGACTTTCCGCGGTGGGGAATCTTGGCAGCGGGGTTATTTTCCGTGCGCACCAAGGGATTCTCTCCCTTGCACATCTTAGTTATGGACCTGGGATGCCCACCAAAGCGCTCGTCTTGTTGTCCATCATTTAATCGCTGATATAAAGAGCGAGGAGACTGTCAATCTTTGTTGGTCGGATGGTTGTGAAGGTTCGATCGCAGGGAATCATGAATCTTTAGTATCTTGCAGTGGGTGATACTTGCCAGAGAAATTGGAGTAGCCGCAGAATCCAGCCATTCTGGGTGATTACAGTTTCCTACATACATGCAATGCGTCACACAAGTTTTTGGCTCTCGCACACTGCTTCCCACACATGCGCAATATTGGTATATTATCATCACGGCACACCAGTTTTTCAAGTCAGCCGCAACGAAGCTCTGCAAAGACATGCGGCTGCGGCTCCTGGAAAGAGACGATAAGTTGGGTCCGTGTTACATGAGGATGCGCCAAGCAATGAAGAATGCGTAAGATATTCTGACTCACCTCGGACTGGTTGAGTGGATTGACAAGGCGACACTTCTTTACCAGGACCTCAGGATGTCTGTGTACGAGCTCTGGGCTCTGATCCGATTTGATCCGAAACACGAGAGGAGGTTTGGAAAGCCCTTCTGTTCATCGAGACAGACAACCCCTACTGAGGGCCCTCAGGACGTTTGGCTTAGTGATATCGTGAACCTCGAAAGCTGGGACTACGTTATGTTCTACGGGCGTGAAATGCACAAGTTTGCCATACAAAGCGACTTTGTGGTTAGATGTTTGAACCACGGCACTGTCCCTGCCGATCGAGAATAGCTCTTTGAAATTGAGTCCGGAAACCATTCTCTTCATCTACCAACATGGTGTTGTCAATTCGTGGCAATATCTCTTATCCATGAAGAAGTACAAGTTTACCCCGATCAACCCGGGACATAAAGCCCGCATCAACGTTAAGCGTGCCATGACGGTTTACCTCCACAACTTAACATTCCACTTGTGGACGTACGAAGGCATCAAAATTGCAGCACGGAGATCCATCCGACAATCAAAGGGCAGGGGGCAGAGGTTTCGGGACTTTTGCTCGACCCCGCATATGAGGATTCGAAGGCAACGGTGATGGGCATTGTCAGGTCATATCACAGACATGGGCCATCTTTCATCATGAAGGAATCGTCGAACATGTTTAAGGAACGCATTATGAATACCTGCGCTAAGGCTCCCAGACACAACGCCTTCTACGTCAAATTTCATCAATGACCTCGTAAATGCCATCATAACCGAGAACGTATCATATATGAAGAAGGCGAGGAAATTGATCCACGCCAAGCATCCGGACGCCATTACCGTCGGATGCCAGGCCCACGGAGCGGTCCCTTTCGCCTGACTACCTTGATGGGAAACCTCCATTGAGCTATGATAACATTTTCGACCTGTATAATCTCATGTCGCCCTAGAGTTGAATCTGGGTGTGAATCAAAGGCGGCATGCACCATACCCCTGCGTGTATTTGCACGAAGCTGGAGATTCTTCCACTCAGGCAGCCAGGTTACCTTATCAGAGTGTCGATCTAGTTTAGTGCTTATCGACTCTTCGACTCGGTCAGCACTAAACTGATAACCTCGACAGGCAATCTGAGAGTGCGTTGTACGCTAAGGCATGCTGAGCAAGCTTGGCAGGGGTGGGTCAGTCTTTGATCGACCAGTGAGCGGCCCCGCTTTCAAGCGTGCTGCTGCTAAGCCTGGGACTAGATCGAATAAGACCCTCGAGAGGCTCGCTAGCACGGTGCCTGCAATCATCACCCAAAGCAGACAGCGAAAAGCCTTCCGCGTGGAATCCGTCCCGCTGCTGACTGGATACCCAGCTTAGCGTGCATTAGCGGGAATTAGCGTCACACAGCATCCGCAGCCAAATTGATCCACTACATATTTGTACGAGGTTGACCTCACATCATGCAAGCATGTTGGCGAAGCATCTTTCCCAGCAAATTTGCAGCGTATTCCCAGTTCATTTCCGTTCAGTACACATATCTCAGTTGTAAAAACCCGAGGGAAGACGTTTCGATGCTGATTGCAATGCTTTGATCTCTGCGTGACTAGATGAATGACACTCAGCTTAAGCTTGTGTGGGGTGGCAGACCCACATCAAAGTTTTTCGCACTCGACTACAATTCTTTGAACAGATCTAATTACAAGTTCCCGTTGATCCTGGGTATGTCTATTGGTTTCTACAATTCAAAGATGCACTCACCGCTAAAGCATCAACACTGAAAGATATTATCCCCCTGCAGCCAGTTCCCCTCCTCATCCTGTTCAAAGCCAAGGATATCATTCTGACCAGCTCCAAAAAACGCTACGGGCACACTGCGATCGGTCCCGTTATAAATCGTAGCGGCATCGAGTATCGTCCCAAACGTGCCAGGCTGATGGCCCAGCTGGGAAGTGTTGCTCCTAAGCTTTGAGGAGCTGCAGTCCCACGCATTAATAATGGTGGACACTTTGATCTCTGCATTGGCATCTTGCGTGTAGAACAGGTTGCCGTCGTTTCTGAGGAAGACGTCATCCTGGGCTTGAGGGGCACTGTTGAAGCACTGTTGAGGCCCCGGTGCCAACTTGTCGAGGTTGACGGCATAAAACTGGTATGAGGCATTGGTCATGCTTACGCTCACACTATAGGCCACGGCGCTGTCTTTGGAGCTGTAGCAGCCGAGGCCCTGTGGTATTCGACTGGAGACACTTGTTTGTTGGGAGACCCAGTTGTATGAGTCGTTGTTAGTTGTTTCTGTCCAGAAGAGCCATTGCATAATCTCGCCGGTCAAAGTCGTGGGGTACCATAACATGAGACCTTGTGCGTCAAGATCTTGTTGGTCATATGTCGGGCTGCGGTTGTTTGAACTGTAGTAGACTCGGCAAACGGTGGACCTGTGTAGTTTGAAACCGTACATTGCTGTAGCGCTGGAACCATTGAGGTGTCTTGTTGTGCGTGATTGGAAATCTGGGTCTTGATAGGAGAAATGTTGGATCGTGTTGCTGGCATCGAGATCTGTGCACGCCGGTTAGTCTTGTTAGCGACGCTTCTGGAAGGATTTTGACAAACAGAAAATGTTCCAAATGACAGCGTTGTTATCCAGCATGGATACCGCATTAATGGGAGAGTCGGCTTGAATGGGAACCTGCAGAGGGACTTTGTTGTCGGTCCAGGACCCGTTTCCCCAAAGTCGATGAACACGAAACTCGGTGTTGCTAGCATGTGTCCGATTCGCTGTGTATCCCGAATGGTAATACATATTTGCGATGCTCAAATTCCCAGATAACGAGGATTCTCCCTCAGGTAGAGTGGAAAAGGCAAACCCCAACGGTGACAGACTGTTTCGTCGCGTAACAGCTGTTCCGGATGGGCAAGTAAGGCGTCTTACCGTTGACGGTGCTGAGCTGGCTAGTGAACTAGCAGATGAGCTAGCAGAAGAGGGCAGGATTGTCGTTTGAGCCTGAGGTGACAGAGGCTGCGATCTAGGACGCGAGCTCTTCTTAAGCCCTAGGCCCACACCTAGTCCTAAGGCAAGTCCGATTAGTATCAATATGAGCAGTATCATGCCCAATACCAATCTTGACACGCCGCATATACTCTTCTTTCTCTTCTCCCGCTCAGTTGATTGCTCAACTTCGGGGTGCCCATTCGGATAATAAGTAGTGTTTCCATAGGCTTCCTTGTTTGTGTCCCCTCCAAGTAGCAGAGACTGCGCTGCACCAGCCGAATTCCATTCTTTTTCGGCAATAACTGGCCTATGGCTAACTTCCTTTTCTGCAGGGATCGATATAAGTGGCTCCGGTGCAGCTGTGGATGGTAAGGTGATTGTATCTTCCAGGGTGTCTGTCCTCGGGCGCGCGTCCGGCTTTGACTGAGGCGAGCCTAGTGAATGTCAGGCACGCTGTTTTGCTTCGCTCGGGTTGAAATAACCTTGCATTTAGGCGCAGAGCTCGGCGATTTAGGCGCTTGTATAGCATTTCGAGTGTTAGCGCCGTGGCTTCAGCCTTGCATATGCGAGGATGCTCATTGTGCATGCCCTGGTCAGGAGACATTGTCGCTCCACGACTGAAGAGGATGGACTCCAGGTAAAGACCGCTGTGAGTCCTTCCGGGTTTTGCGATCGCACAACATGAATATAGCTACTATGAAATTGAGTGAGCAAGCCTGCGAGGTATAGATGGCTAGCACGCATGCATCAAGCCTCACCAACTGCAGGGGTCAAAGACAGGCCGATCATCACCACGGAATTATATAATTTGCCAACAAGCGTCCAAACTCGCACGTCCAGCTTTGGAGTGCTGGCTTTAGGTGGTAGAGGTATTCGTACATATGGACCGACTCTTTGTTTGTTGAGCTGCATCATTCAGATACCTAGCAGCACCCAGCAAAAGGTCTTGTGAGCTCCCCTAAATCAACCAGAGTGAGGTTTTGGAGGTTCTGTAGGTGGGATTTTGCTTGGCGATGCAAACATTCATGGCCGTTATCCATGTTTCATAGGCGATAAGCTTCATCATCACTCTCATACCTATTACCAATTAGATCAAAAATACTCATACATGTAATCATCATCAGGTTCTCCCGAATTCTTGCGTCGGTTGAAATCAATTTTGATTGCTCTCGACACTGTGTCTTCACTGAGCTCAAGAAGGTATATCTTTGGCATATGGACTTCCAAGAGTTGATCGACATCCATCCACCACGCGGTGATGCTGTCTAGCACTCCCGCCATTGCCGTCTTACCACGGTGCTTAGAATTGATCCTGCAAAGCAATTACACAATCTCTGAGAGGCGGCATAGTCATCCTCGCGCCAATGACCCCCCAGCCCGTGTATTGTCTGTACATGTCTCCTTAAACCCAAGAAATACAGTTTCCTCCACGTCACCCCTTACAGAATCCATAACCCACTCACTCACTCATTCACCCGCCCACCCATCCTCCTCCCCCAATCCCTCCCCTAACGGCCCAACCACCAACGCCGGGTTGAGGAACACATCCCACTCAAACGCCCCCCAATCCTGCAACCCCTGCACCACAACCCCCTCCCCCCCCGTCACCTCCCCCTCTTCAGCAGCAGTCTCCACTCCCTCAACCTCCAACAACCCCACCTCCACCAACTTTCTCTTCCTCGCCATGACGACCAATTCCCTAGCCTGCCTAACCGCCTCCTTCACCATAAAAGTCTCAAAAATCTCCCCCACCCTCCTCAACAAACCCATAACCTCCTTCACGTACCCCAACGCCCTCGGCGTCGACGCGGCCAACACAACACAAAGGAACTGAAATGGGGTATGAATCAATCCCCACCACGCCCTCCCCATCTCCAACAACTCCCGCGCAGCGGATAACGCTTCCTTCCCCAACCCCAGCACAACCTCGACCCTATCCTTCGCATCCGTAAGGCTCATTAGCCAAAGACGTCTATAAATCGCAAATGACAGATCCGCCTTTAGCAACATCAAAAACGCCGAATGTGTCTTCGGACCCTCTGCCAGCCTCGAAAGCGCCGTTCCCAACGCAGCGGGGGGATCACTCTCACTCCCCGGCGAATCACACGGCAGGAGATCCGCCAACGCAACAAACTCGTGCGCTGAGCTCCCCTCCTCAGCTGGAAAGGGTTTCGTCGTGATCAAATCCAGTGTGACCCTCGAACGGCCGTACTCGAACGAGAGGATCACATTCAGCGCGCGCGCGATGTGGAAGAGTTTTCTCCTCGTGGTCTGGAGTTTTGGGTCTGGGATGGGGACTTGAGGGTACACGACGCTTATGGTTTGGAGTTCTTTATGTAAGCCGCTTGCTTCCGCTTGGTGCATGGTTATGCAGCTGCTCATCCAGGAGCCGTGGGGACGGGAGGTTAAACGGAGGTAGAGGGTTCGGAGAATCCAGCCTGTGATGTTGTGGGTTGTGGGTCCGTTGACGGAGCGTTGGGTTAGGACTTTGCGGGCGATGAAGGTGAATTGTTTCTCCTTGGGGTGGGGGGTGGAGGAGAAGAAGGACCCCAGGGCAGCTACGCCGAAGATGACGGCGTCGAGGTCGTTGGATCCTAGGGGGTTTTGGAAACGGGAAGAGACGAGGTTGGGGAGTTCGGACTCGTCTAAGAGGCTGAATTCAGGCCAGATGACGGTGAAGTACACTCGGCTTAGGCGTTGCCAGTCTGACCAAGTGAGGAGGGTGGTTATCGGGGTGGTTTCTTCAGTTAGTTCGGGGCGGATACCGGTGTTCCAGGCGAAGGAATGGAGACGGGGGATTGTGTCGGATTCGAGGTCCATGCCGAGGATTCGAGGGAAGGCAATTGCTGAGTTAGCACGGACAAAGCGGGTTTTGACAGGGTCGAGGATTGCACGGTGGTGAAACCGGGCTCCCGGTGCGGTTAGGGGGGATTTTGACGGGATGGTGGTTGAGGGTGAGTTGCCGTTTACTCCAACTTCAACTCGTTTGGTGGTTGAGAAGTGACATTCATATTCGTAGCGTTGACAGGTTCCGCAGGGTAGTTTGCCGTCGCATTTCCTCTTGCGTTGGCGGCATGGTGTGCATGCTGCTCGGCTCCGTTGACGACCGGTATGCTCGGGAGGTGATTGTTCGTTATCAGGAGAAGAGGGCGATGCCCTTCTCTTTGTAGTCATTGTTGATGGAGTATAGTTTTCGTGGATATGGGAATATCATCGTGGTTAGGTAGCTCCAGCGCCATGTTGTTGTCAACTGTGGGGCCTGCACAGAACTTGGCACATCGCCATCCATCAATGAAAAACGTCGACCCTGGATAGCAGATTGATGTGATACAAAGCGTCATCCGCTGTATCAAATGCCTACAGCATTGTGAAACCCAGCTTAAGGATACTGACAGAATTATTCACTGTCACTATATCCAGGCTTGCCTCTATGAACTTTCCGTTGGGTATCAAATTCTATTACACACGACTTTCAATCCTGCATGATAAGCGAAGGATCGTCTACATCATCACCGTCCTCCTGACCCTCCTTCACCTCTTGCTGCTCACTCTGCAGCTTAAGCAAAGTATTCCGCAAATCAGCCCGCTTTTCCGACGGACTAAAATCCGCAAAGTCAACATGACCCTCTAGTCGTCTGCCGGCTACCTGAGCAACAAACCTCTGAGGATCTTTGACAAATTGCTCAACGTAGCCAATTAGGTAGACACCGCAATCGCAAAAATTGGTCTGCTCCGGTATCCCCAATGCCCTCATGCCCTGGAAGACTGAGCGGTCGATTTGCATTCCACGCTTCTCCTCGCCTTCCTTAGCTACATACTCCTTCAGAAGTCTCACCTCTGAGCAGTGATCTCCGCCTAAAGAGTCAAGAGTGATGATTAGGGGTGTTTTGGCGTTGTAGGTTCGGTAGGAAGTGATGGACTTCTGCTTCCTCCGTTTACCGCGTTTAACGGGTTTGGCCACCTTTGATTTTGTCAATTTTGACCCGTCCGAGTTGAGGATATCATCGTCAACGGTCTCATCCTCTTCAGCGGAGCTGCCAATTTTTATCCGCTCTTCTGTTGTCTTGTCGCTCTCCTCTTCCTGCGACTTTTCCTCGTCATTTTTCTCAACCTCTACCGGCTTTTCTTCTGTTGCCTCTTCCTCGCACTTTTCACCGCCCTCCATAAGCGTGTCTAGGTTGCAAATGATAGCAACAAACCAATGAAGCCGCACGCAGATGGGAACCACGATGTAGGGAGTTTTGAAAATGTCAACATTTTTTGTCCAGCGCTTCACGGCGTCGTAGTTTGGAGTGTTGCGTCCGCCTTTCGAAGACAGGGAAGAGTAAAAAAAGCTGCTAAAAAAGTGAATCTTTTCGCGCACTTCAGGGGCCAGGCTTTCCTCAATCTGTCGTAAGCCGAAGCCGACTATGCTGTCGTTGAGAAACTCCCCTTCATCTAGACGCGGCAAGTCGTCAAAGTCCACAGTCACCCTCCTGGGACCTTCAGCAGGGTAGACAACCGGACGTGGCCAGCGATCAAGCGGGTTGACTCTTGTCCACTTCTCCGGTGATGGCTCCTGCTGCCGTCTCAAGGTAGGTTTTCGATCCCGCATCGATCGACGGAGGAAGAGTTCGGGAAAGGGTTCGTCAGCAGTATCTTGCCTGTTTCGCCTTACTCTCCGAAGAAAGCCCGTGGATCGCTGCCGCTCCGACACATTATCTTCAATGTCGTCTACCGGCGTGGGCATCTGTAGGGCTTTCGGCAGAGTGCGAATCCGCTCCATCTCAAGCTTCAGCTGCTGCACCTGACGGTTGTACTGCGCTTCTACGCGTTCGGCAGAAATTTTAATGGTTTTGATGTTTTTGTTGACCTGTGCGAGCTTTGTCAAGAGCCACTCTTGGCCGCTCTTGTCACCCTCGGCCAGAGCGAGGCAAATGCTGCCATTGCTGACGTTCGTCATGCTCCCCTTGATGTGGATCTTGGACACTGTAGGAGAGTAATGGACCTCGTTTGCTTCAACACTGCCAATCTTAACGACTTGTGTCTCGTCTTGGATGCTGACCGGACTACTTCCGTTGTGAAGTACTAGGGCATCGTTCTTGTCGTCCCAGTGAAGAGCAATATTGGCACCATCCAGAATACAGGAAGTGGCGTGGAAGGCGGCGATCGTTACAGAATCCTCGTCATGGCTGAGATCAATGGCATCGCAGAATTTGCGAAAGTGCCTGGACGTTATCCCCTGTGACTCGGAAAGTTTGCGTGGGGGAACGTTCCTTTTAAAGGCGATGGAACTTCTGGTGAGCTCATCACTAGAATCGTTATCACCACCTCCATCTGGCCTTGGTTGCATTCGAGCGATTATCTTATTTCTGCTCGTCTGCGACTTTTGACCCTTTGCTGCACGTTCAATATCGGAATCGGGACAGGTTTGTTTGATGGCTCGCCTTGGCGGTTGGGCGGGAGATTTGGAAGCCTTGGCAGCCCTATGCGTTGTTTCAGCACTAAAAAGGCCAAGACTGTCCGTGATTCCACTAAAAGAGGCATTGCCGGGAGGGTGTTTGGGACAACTTTGCGCGGGCTCGTCTTCGCGTGTTGCGTCGACTGGGACCGAAATGGTCACTTGCTGCACCCCATTACTCTGTGCTGCGGATGAGCGGCGTTTTGGCGGCGAAGCAGCTGACTCTCCGTCTGACAGGTCCACGACAAAGCTTACTGAATGTGCGCTGTGCGGGCGCGGTTTGGGCAAGGCATTATGCATTTCAAAAGGTCGCACCTCATCATGCGGGAATTTTCTTTTTTTCGAGAACTCCGTGGGTCTCATTGGGGCCGCGTAGGACGCGCTGCTAAATGTAGGCATTTGTAAAAGGGGTCCTCTGGCGGCGTTTAGGGTATTTGTAGGCTTCACACCGCCGTAGTTTTTGGGCTTTGGTTTGCTCCTCTGGGCACCGGAATTTATCACAGTGGGAATGGAGCGCGCGGTTGATGGAGTGCCGTAGTCACCCATTAGCCTCGCCGCATGATTGTTTTCCGCCATTCTGGGGAGTTGTGCGCCATCAGAAGCGGTGTTTACGCGCGGGACACTGTCAAGATTCTGCGGAATGAGCCATGATTCGTTTGCACCTAACATGATCCAGCAAGAACGAGAGGGTGGTAATATTGGAAGAGACGTCATAGGCTAGTTGTGAACTTACCGAACTTTGAGGTTGTCTGTCCTTGCTATCCTTTGACGTGAGTGAATTTAAGAGACTGCTGAACATGCTTGACCCGTCTCACGCGTACTTCACCCAGCAGTCGGCTTGGTAGCAGACGGCCACAGCCGCAGACCATGTTGCGTGACGGCGGCATCGGTTGAATGCCGTAAACGGACATCGTACAGTAGCCAAAACGGGCTAGCCTAGTGATACACTTCGGACTGAAACGACGCGGGAAATAGAACAGACTAACCAGAATTGGGAAGGCAGCTGCACGTTGGGCTAACCTTTCCAGGCCATATCGAATGAATGAGTACGAATTACGGCTACATGTCGACCAGCGTATTGCGACGGACCTTCTCCTTGGCCTGATCAACGGCATTTTGCTGCGTGATGCTTTCGTCGTGACTCCGCCAGTGCATGTTGGTATCTGGCGGCAGCGCCAGAATGCGCTTGATGGTTTCGCGAATCTTGACATTGCGCCCGCCGTCCATCTTGGTCCACACCGAGATCATGTCCTCGCCGCTGCGCACACTGACTACGGCACCGCACACCTCGTCGCCGGCCTCTGCGAATTGATCCCCAATCATCGCCAGCAACAGGTCCTCCCAGTAGCGGTCGGCGACCCCCTTCTTAAGCCGCAGAATCCACTTGCCGCCCCGTCTATTCTCCTCATCTTCCCACACCGGCCTGATGCCGTCTTTGAAGAAATGGTAATCACTGACGATGGGCAGCGCGCTGGGCCGCTTCAGGTGCACGTAGGCTTTGAAAAAGTCCTGCACCGTTGACACACGACAGAGCGGCTGCATCGACTTTTCATAGTCGCTGTTCTTGCTCGTAGGTGGGCGGTAGTATATGATCCACGAGTTTCGCAGCGCCGCCGCATCCTTGGTCGTTACCGTGTCCAACGGCAGTTTCAGCGCTGAGACCGACCGCCTTGCAGCCGATTTAGGCTCCCGCTCGGGCTCGTCCTTTTCAGTCTCCTTGTCTTCGGCTCTCGTGGACTCAGCAGCCGCCGGTTTGGTCGGTTTGGATGTGCTCCCGAAGCCAAAGGCGCCGCTGCCCAGACCAAACGATGCCTGACCGTTGGGAGACGGGGCGCCGAGGGTGCCCAGCCCGTTCTGTGAGCCGCGGTGGGTGGAGAGACTGATCGACCCCAGCCGCTTGGCCGACTGGGGCTCGTAGCCATCGGCGCGGTCTGGTTTGTTTACCGAGATGCTGAGTTTTCCGTTGCTGCGACGGTGTCAGAGAGCCGGCAACTGGTTGTGCATAGAGGAGCGCTTACATAGAACGACGTGACCAGATACGAGCCGGAGATTCTCTCTGGTCCATTGGCAGTTGTCTGCTGGCCGTACAAGGTTGTCCTTGGCGTTTGAAACAGCGACAAATGAGGACCTGACGCTATGGCTGGATATCAAAAAGGTGGAGATGATTGTATAGAATGTGTTGAATGACTGGCGGGAGCGCAAGGGTGGAACTGTGCAGTTGTGGTATTATTGATGGACGAATGTTTTGTGGAGGTTCGTGTTCTCCCCACCAAATTCCACCGTAAAACCCTGAATCTCCCGTTTCTACTTTTTTTTTTCTTCTTCACAAAGACCACCAACTCAAATCACCGTCACCGCCTCTGTTCATGGCATTGACGGTTCCGCATGTGTGCGTCGAGAGTGAACAGTAGTCCGTCCGTAAAACCATCATCACGAGGGTAATCTTGGGATCTCTCCCATGATGGCTTCCCATGATGCGATGATGACCTGAATGGCGGCACACTCCCATGTAAGACCATTTCCTATCTGCTGCCTTGATGAAATATCTAGAGCTTCTGGTAATCCAACCGCTGCACAGCCGCAACCTTGCTGGCTGTGTCTGAGGAGCAAAGGCAAAGTCTGACATGCAACTTCTTTCTCTGACCACACTTTCATCCGCTAACAGTCCAGACAGGAAGCGTTTCTAGTCTGACTATTCTACATGTCTACTTTACACCGACTACGTCATTCTTCTTCCACAATCATTACCCTCCAGCACTCCTAGCCCAAAGGCGAACCGGTCGCCATGCTACTACATTACCAGGCACCGTCGCTATGCTTCCGTTCCCAGACTCATGTCTGTGGCCAGCGGGACCTAAGTCCCTCGGTCCATCGTCCGTAGAGCACATCCGCCAGCATACCTACATGCTCCATGTCCTTTTCAATCTTTCCCGGCATCTTGTCCTCCAGAGCCGCTTTTTCCTTTTCCTTTTCCTTTTCCGCCTGCAGCTGTTGGTTAGAGCGCATCTTCTTGAGGTGTGGGTTGAGCGGGTTGAGAACCAGCTTGCTGGGACTGCTGCTGCCACCACTCTTGGTCGGAGAGTAGGAACTTCCCTCGCTCACCCTCTTCGCCTTTGACGGTGACGAGTGCGGTGTTACGTCTCGATTGGTCGAAGTTCCACGCTGTGAGTTTTTCCTCGACATGCGCATCGAATCCGCTTGTGCAGCGGCCATACGCTGTGGTAGCAATACACTGGCAAGCTTGGGATCCATCTGGATGCGATCCACGATGGCTTTCAGCAGGATCAACTCTCCCTCGGGATCGCCAGAGTCCAGCTCCGCCCAGGCCTCAGCCACTCTGCCCAAGGCTTCACGCTTGGTGCGATCACCAGTGGAGGCGTAGCATTCCTGAAAGGCCGGGTCGACGCAGTTTGCAAAGCTCCTCCTGCCAAGCAAGCCCTCCTTGTTGGTAGCCGGTGTAGGTGGAGGACGTAGCACGGTTGATATTGGAGGTCTGTTCTCGGCATCGCTGTCGATGACGCTGTCCTGCGGTGAGACAACACTTTGAGCCTGAACTGCGGATTTGTGCTCCGAAGGAACCCTCTTGAATTGGCGGACCGTAGACGGGCTATTGCCAAACGACATGTCCACCCCCAGCGGCTGCCTGGCGCTGACACGACGAGCTGTAGGCGTTGCGCCAGAGGATCTTCGACTAGACCGGCGAGCAGCTGGGGAGACGACGGACACCTTTCTGGCCGTGGCAACTCTCGGGCTAGCATGGCGTGGCTTGGGAGTCGTAATGGTCGACTGCGCCCTTCTCATCGTACCTCCAGCGCTCTTGATAGTTCCCAGGGGCGCATTATCCAAGCTGAGTCCCTCCATAGCGCTCGTAGCCTTCGACATCCCATCCTGTCCTCTTTCCGCATTGGGTCTAGACACCAACCTTTGCGTCCCAACCAGCGCTCGCACCGTCTGCGTAGGCTTGATCGTCTCGAAAACCCACTCATCGTCCTCCTGGAGATTGTTCATCTCCCTAAGCGTCTCCTCATAATACTTCGGCGTCTTCTCCCTCCTTGCACCGCTCTGCTCCCATTGCTTCACCTTCTGCACCAACCCCTTCAACACTTCCACCTTCCCCGCGCGCGCAATGAATGGATGCTTTAACAGCGCCCTCGCCGTCGGCCTCTTCTCCGCATCCTTATTCAAACAAAGCGCCACGAAATCCTTAAATTCCCTCGACCACCTATTCCCCTCCAAACGAGGCGGTTTTTCCTTCGGAATCAAAAACAACACCTTCATAGGATGAACCTCGCTCCTCGGCGGTTCCCCCAGCGCCATCTCCATGGCCGTAATCCCCAGGGACCAAATATCCGCATGAAAATCATATCCATACTCCTGGATAACCTCTGGCGCCATCCAAAACGGGGTCCCAACGAACGTCAACCTCTGACTCTTAATATTGGTCAACTGCGCCGCGACCCCAAAATCCGCAATCTTCACTCTTCCCTTCTCAGACAACAAAATATTCGCCGCTTTGATATCCCGATGAATCTTACCCGATCCGTGGAGGTAATCCAGTCCATGCAGCAGCTCTCTCAGAACGATCGCGATGTACTCTTCACTTAGCGGACCAGGTTGGAGGAGATCCAAACAGCTCCCTCCGCCAAGATACTCCATCACGATCCACAATTTCACCCCACGGACAAACGACGCCTTATACCTTGTAACATACTCGCTCGAGCACGTCGCAAGGAGGGATATCTCCTGCTGAATCTCGCGAATGTCGTCATCGCTGCCTTCAAGATCGATGTGCTTTATCGCGACGAACTCGCCGGTGCTTTTCTCGAGCGCTTTGTACACCACACCGAAGGAACCGCCTGGTCGTACACGTTAGCGATCCCCCCTCCCATTCGTGGGTTTTCATGGATGGTTGACTCACTCCCCAACTGCTCCAGCATCTGGTAATTGTCAGCCATTTCGGCGTCCATTGCGGGAGAAAAGAGTGGTGTGGCGTAAAGGAGGGAAAAGTGGTGGACGGCGTTGTTCCCGTTTGTGTTGGCTTGAGCGGGTCGCTAGTCTACCACCGTTGAATGCGTGGTTCAGGGAGGGTAAATATCACCCCGTTGGCATGGCAACGAAGACGTCATTCACTCGTTTCAGCCGGCCGTTGGTGGGCCTGAGCGGGTGGCTTGGATTCACGATTCTGGAAGTGAGTGAGGCGTTTTTGTGGATGCAGTGTAACTGCAGGATGACATGCGCGAGCGCTTTTCTCCGCGTTGCGATGACGCTGTCATCACAACAGCGGGATGGAAATTGAGACTACTGCACGTGAGGGACTGCGGAAAACGCCGTCTTCATGGTTGACCGGCAACAACCTCTAGTCTAGGCTTCAGCTAATACCCATATACCATCGTCATCATGTAGCCATCTATTGCACTAAACATGCCTTAGAGGATGCAACAACGCCTCACCCGGGGCGGGACTCCCCCTCTTCGTTCTCGCTTTCGGGCTTCTGGAAACGCTCGCTGTCGTTCCACGTGTTGACATCCTCCCCCTCGTAACCTCCTTTAGTCGTGCAATTTCCTCCTCCCTCTTGACCAGCAACATCTCCCTGTTTTGTAACATTGCCTTGAGTGTGATATTATCAGTCTTTATACTCTTCGTTTCCGTTTCGATATCAAGCTGCCTGAGGACTATCCGCTCCCGCCCCAACATCTTATTCGCCTCGTTGAGCTGTTTTTCGAGAGTCATGACCTGGTCCGCGAGGCTGCGCGCCTGCTGCGATGCGTTCTGGTACGTCTCCCTCAGGTACTGCGCTTCTTCTTTGGCGGTTTCGAGACGCTTTGCGAGCGCTTCTCTTTCGACGGTGACGGATGCGAGATTTTGTTGTAGACTGGCTAGTTCGCCTCGTTCTGGGATGGTGTGGTTGAGGAGCTCAGCTTGGGCGGTGCTCAGCGCGTCTTTGAGGTCGACATTTTCGAGCTTTAGAGCAGTGGCTTTGGCGTTGAGATGGGTCAACCTCTCGGTGGCACTTTGGGCGAGGACAAGGGCGTCGTCTCTCGCTCGACCTATTCGTGCAATGTCGTAGCGTTGGTCTTCGTAGCGGTATTGGAGGTCGTTCAGTGCGACGATGTGCTCGTTTAGTCTTTCTTCGAGAGTTTTGAGGGCAACAGTGCAGGCAAGTTTGCATCCGTTGCTGGGGTGGGTTCGGCCCAATACGCGGGTGTTTGAGGATATTGAGATGGAATTTGGGGAGACGGTCCCCTCTAGGCGGGGTTTCTTGTGGTCATCGGCGGACGGGTCGGTTGCCTCGTCTAGTGGTCTTTTATGGCTGGAGGCTGCGGGGGTATTATTGGGCAGCGAGTCTTCTGGTAAATTGGCCATGATTGACAGGACGGTTATGTCGTTTATGGGCAGGTCCATCTCCTCGTCATTAGAAGTGAGGTACCTGGCAATCCTTGTGCTTGCCGCTTCAGGTGTAATGGCTCCGCTGCTGCTTTTTCCAGCCTCGCCGCGATACTGCCACGTCCCGATCACTTGAGCTCGTAGGCGATCGAGCATCGGCAATGAGGGAGAAACCGATAAATCGACGTGCTCAATAGAGTTAGGTATCACTAAGCGAACGACGGGTAGTCCTTTCAGTTTCGTGAGAGAATCCTCCGCCTCCCGCTCGGCAAGCGGATCTAACAGGATCAAAAGTCCCATCTTAGACTTCGAAAGTTGTGCCGGGAAATCAGAGCTCAGCATTAACGTTATCGCCAGCCCACTGGTGCTTTGTTTAGACTGCTCTGAAGCATAACGGCATGGGACGTCAAGTCCTTGCAAAAGAGTCTGGAGCATGGAGATCAGGCTACCATGGTGTACCATGATCCCAATCTGCACTTCTTGATCTCGAAGCTTGTTTACCAAGTCTGCTAATAGGCGGAACTTTGAGCTGCACTCGGCATCCCACAACGCTTGGCTCTTGGGTTCGACTTGAAACCGTGGCTGCTGAGCCTCACTGTTATCCAGGTCCATGTGCAAAGTAATAAGTCGCATTCTCTCAAGGAATTCCTTGACATTAGATATGACTTCGTCATTGGGTGCAGCTTCTCCCAAAAACGTTTGTATCAACCTTCTGTGCTGCCACACCGTGGTGTTGTAATGGTCTCGCTGATGCCCCAGTAGAGCAATGGGGTATGTAGTAATATGAGGCTGGAGTGACCCCAAATCTGGGGTTTGAGGAACGGATTCCGATGTCATGTATGGTCCAGTACCCTGTATAGGTGTTGTTTGGGCCTGTGGAATCAATGTCTCTTGATAATCAGTTTGGGTTGTATCAATTGGGGAGAGAGCGCGAACGGGCTCTTCGACGGGAATAGCTGAGGGCGAACGTTGACGATGTTCATCCAGAAAAGATAACTCAAGCTTAGGACAATGAGAGTTCTGCATCGTGACCTTGAAGTCTAACCCGCTTGGGAAGGATCTCACTAGATTTACAGGTTACGATGCTTGAAGGAGCAAGTATGTTTTTGTCTTGCTGTAACGGTCAAGTAGTGATGTGGAAATGATAATTGATGCAGCACTAATATTAGTGTTCGAAGCCGGGCTGCGCCGGGCCGCGCCGTGCTGCAAGATCTTCAACCAACCAAGATGCAGATTCGTCCAACCCCTCGGACCACAACTTGACTTCAAGCGCGAATGTAACAACATATAGAGCTTTGACATGTCCAACTTCAGTCCATCTTACTTTGCGACATGATTGTCTGGAAAGCAAGTTGGTAAGACATGGTATTGTGCACGAATGTCAGGTATATCAAGCTCACGCAACCCCACTTGCCCGGTATTCGGAAGAAGAAGTGGTGGGGAGCAGCTGCAATCTGCTCTGCCGTGATCTCAGTAATGCTTATAGACCACCCTGGAGCCTCATGGGTGAATTGTATTATAATCTTACAAAGTCCTTTGCACACAAATTCATGTGACCCCTCCCAGCCATGACGCCAGTGACGCTATGACCGACACCCGTGTTCAATAAGTCCTTACCCCACTCGCACAAACACAGAATAGCCATCAATATACAGGCTACTCTCGTAGACATGGCCAGCACCGAGCATGGGTTGCATTCGCCGCCTTCTGAAATCCCCAAGCGGCCAAAAGGTGAGCCACTCGCCTTACGTAGCCCGCTCTACTGACAATCTCGTCATTTGGATAGGCATTCTGAAAAACTCTAAATCATACCAGCAGTTGAATCAGTCTGAAAGTGCAGCTGTGCCTGCCAATGAGGCACAGACTGTTTCGTCCGATGAGCCATTGCCAGCTGCTGTTCCCGGGAGTGACCGTCCTCCCATCCAACGTCGTAACTTGTCCGAACGGGAGATTACTCAGATGAATACGGAACTCAATGCTGGTGCTGGAGGCAACCGTAGCAGTTCCAGACACCGGGCTCAGCTGCAGCGTCGACCGTCTGGCCAGAGTAACAGCGCCGAAAACGCTCAAGATCATGCCATGAAACTCAAGTGGGATGAGGCCAATCTTTGGTTGAATGAAGGACAAATGGGAGGGAAGATGAAAATTGATGAACCCAAAACTCCGTATGCAAAGCAGTATGATCCAGCTGAAGACGAGGAGGAACTCTCCACCATCAACCCCCAACAGATTGCTGTTGATGAGCTGGAAATGGAAAAGTCCAAGGTCTCAGGATCGAAAAAGAAGGTCAAGGAGGATGATATCCCCGACATTGACCTGGGCGAGCCGGAAGTGAGGCCCAAGACGCAAGACCGCAGGACCAGCGATGGAGATAGACGTGTCACTGTCAATAAGCAGCCAGAGAATGACAATCTGCATCATGGCGAGGACGAGTCTGGCATGAGCCGCGAAGAACTGGAGAAGCACAAAAAGTTTGAAGAAATGAGAAAGAAGCACTACGAGATGAAGAACGTCAAGAACCTTCTTGGGTAAGCTAATCTGTCTAGACGGTCTGAATTCGGATGCTAACTCTTGCTAGACACCCAGAGAAGTTAGACGAACTTGCGGACGATGAGACTATGGATGACTAGCAAGGCTTGATGTTGGGCGGCCTGTATGCGGGCCGCGTTTGGGGGACTTTGGCAATCATCGCAGTTAGTGTTGCTGTACTACAAGCCTATAACTTCTAAAAGCTCCTTTTGCCTAATGGCTACTGGGCACAAATTCTGACAGACTCCAAATTGAAGATATGTTGCCCTGATATGAAACGCACCTAGCCATAGATGATAGCACGATGCGCGATTAACTACGGGTCAATTGGTCTTGAAGTCAAGACTCACAATGCATGGCATAACGCAATGCTTGCAAGGACACCTGGGCCTTCATCCAAGTTTCCGGCTGGTGTTTGTGACTTCGTGGTTGAAACAGAAAGGAAGACTTTCGGTGTGTGTGGGGGGACGCAACCGGTGATTGGCTGGGCGCGGGGTATTGGCCGAGGCTTTCCCGACCCCTCAACGCAACACCCGATCGCACTCCAATCAATCATGTTGGCCCAGAGGACTGCCCAGCAAGCCTTGCGTCGAGGTATGGAGCGAGAGACTAGATGCGCTGTACCGAGCTGACACGCGATAGTCGCTGCCCAGCAACCAGCGTCTCGGCTGTTGGTGCCGGCGGTCATCACGTCAAGCCGCGTAGTTGTCAATCAGAGGAGGTCCGAAAGCTACATACGTTAATGACTCCTGCTGACATATATCAGGCCTGCGGTGACGCAAACATTCGACAAGGGAGGCAACGAACATGATATCTTGGTCCAGCAGCGGGTGAAGCGACCTGTCTCGCCCCATCTGAGCATCTACCGACCTCAGGTGACTTGGATTCTGTCTGCTTTGAACCGTATTACTGGTGTTGCGCTTTCTGGTAGCCTTTATGCTTTTGGAGCACTCTACCTGGTCTCACCTTACCTCGGCTGGCACCTCGAATCTGCTGTTCTGGCTGCGGCATTTGCGAAGTGGCCCGTCTCGTTGCAGGCATTGACCAAGTTCATTGTGAGCTGGCCCTTCACATTCCACTGCATGAATGGCATCCGGCACTTGGCTTGGGACACGACGAGCATGCTCTCCAATTCAAAGGTCAGGATGACGGGCTGGGCGGTGGTTGGGCTGAGTGCCGCGTCTGCCCTGGCACTGGCTATAATGTAGAAGTAATACACATTTGCCTAGTCATTGTACCACTTTTACTTTTTTTTTTCCGTCGTAAACATGTCGTTCTATCGTTGATAATGTCCTACAGAGCTCACCCCAGACGGGCTGCTTCGCCCTCGTCGTCCCATAGGCTGTACTCTTGCTTAGGCTTGACCCTTTCGTCCTTTAGCATCCTGGCGTCCTTTCTAACGTCCTCTCCCTCAACCTCCAGCCGGGCTTTGGGCTCCTTGGCTTCGATGACAAAATGGTTGTCGCAGTTGGGGCAATACTCATCGCTCTCTTCAAACTCCTCCATGTTCTTACGGAAGCATTTCTTGCATTTTTTGCAGGCAAATGTCATTTCCATGGTCTGCTTGAGCGGATGGTCCTCTTGCTCGGCATGGCACTGGGCGCAATCAAACCACTTGCGGCAACACGGGCTGCGAATGGCAACCTGGGCATTGAGAATGTGTTTACTGCGACAATCAGCGACTGGGCGGCTGTTTAGCCGACCGACTTACCACATGGCCGATCGATGTTTCCAAGAACGCTGGGGGCGTCACGCCAACATTGACACACGCGGGGCGACGCGGCATGGCGTAAACAACTGACATTTCCAGAACAACATATTCATCATGCAAGACGGCCCCGACGATTCGTCCATAAAGCCCGTGTCTTCGTTGCGCTCGCGCTTCGAGAATCTGGGCAAGGATGGACCGCCCCTGGCCGTGAAGCCGCGCCAAGCCTCGACACATATTCCAAAGCCTACAGATGGGATCAGGAGCAGCCACGGCCTGTCCGTTGATCCTTCTAGTGGATCGCCTCAGCCAAGTCCCAGGCTGCATCTGCAACCAGTCATTTCTACCGCCGCAACGCCCAAGGTCTCTCCCTCAGTCGTAGATCCCCCGACGCATTCGTTACCCAGTCCCATTCCTCCACGACCGCTAAAGTCTGCCATTGAGCTCACCAAGAAAACGCCTTTGCGCACTACCAACAGTGTCGAACCTTTAGCGCCCGAAACGTCCAATCATGCTCCTAGTGGAGTAGATCCCGTTAAGCCTTTACCCTTTCAGCAGCCAGTCAAGGCAACGCAAAGTCATCCTCCTGCCAAAATTCCTCCGCCTGTGAACCGCACTGCCAAGCCATGTTTGTCGGTCAAACCAGCAGGAGCGGCGCAGAACAGCTTGGTTCCGCCCGAGCCCAACGTTGCAGACATAACGGATGCCAGCGTATCGCCCTTTAGCACCCCACCAAGTAGTAGCCATACTTCGCCTGAACGCATCCAACCGGCCCGGAGGAACCATCCCAGCCATCATGCTCGCAATCAGTCTGAAGTCCCCTTTGCTGAGAGGATGCGGCGTCATACTGGGGCATCGACACCAGAAAGCCGGTTACGTGCAGGATCGGATGCTTCTTGGGTTCAGCGTTTGCGTGGTGATTCGGACTCGTCTACCGCTTCGGAAGCCGCGTCTGTCATAGAATTCACCCAGTCTCCTACAGATGTGTTTGCCGGTCAATCTACCAATGAATCACCCAGCCGAAAGGTGCAAAGTGTGCCTTCGCCTGTCGCCCGATTCCAGGCCCAGCAGGCATCGCGGCCTATGCCCCAAGATAGAATGCCTGCCAGGCCTGAGTTGCAAGCTAGAACCCGAAATAATAGCCCTCCCAAAGCTACTTCAGGAAGAATCAGCCCATCCAAGCTTTCTCAGCAGATTTTCCCCCATGGTCCCAAACGAGCCATTATACCAAACGCTCCTGAGCGTCCTCTGCGTATTCCTGCCACGAATCCCGTGCAGCGTTCTGGAACTGCCATAGACCAATCTTTACGACGGTCCTCGTCTCCAAGCACTGGCAGAGCTCCCCCTGTAGTTCCCGCGCCAAGGCGTTCAATGGACATGAGACGGCCTCAGACACACCTCCCAACCAGCAACATCCAGGATGAGATTGACAATGCCGTGTTATTAGAGCAGCCAGGATCCCAGCTGACAGATTATCCCGACTCTTCTCAGGCAAACCGCCGTCCTCCCCGGTATAAACAGCGTCCGTGGCAGATACCCACCGATTACGACCCTCGACTTGTGGCGCTATGTGGTGAATATGTTGCTACTTCAGGACACATTACTAGAGCCTGGAGGATCCTCACAGGAGAGGTCGTGTGCAGCATGCCTCACAGTGAAAACCTTAAAGTAACAGCACTCGCTTTCAAGCCTGGGGTCAGCGTAAAAGACGATGGCCAACGTCTTTGGATTGGCACAAATACTGGCGAGCTTCACGAGATTGACATTCCCACAAATAGCCTCGTCAATAGTAAGCTAAACGCACATAAACGGGAGGTCATCAAAATCTTTCGAAGGGCTGCCGAGCTCTGGACGCTGGATGATGGAGGGGAGCTGAATGTGTGGAGGCCGACCCAGACCGGAGTGCCCGAGCTGGATGCACAATGCGTCAATTTCCGCACACCACGTGGACATACGTTTTCCATGGTCGTTGGCAAGTATCTCTGGATAGCTACTGGCAAAGACTTGAGAGTGTTCAATCCAGCTGCCCACACCGATACAGAATTCCAGGTCCTTCGCGGTGGACTCTCCCAGCCAGGAGTCGGCGATGTTACTTCTGGTGCCATGCTCAGCCACCAGCCGGATCTCGTCTACTTTGGACATTCCGATGGCAAGGTCAGCATATATAACTACCACGACTATTCCTGTCTGGGAGTCGTGGCTGCCAGTGTCTACAAGCTAAGCACACTGATGGGCGTCGGAGAATACCTTTGGGCTGGCTTCTATACTGGCATGATTTATATTTTTGACACATCCACTACGCCTTGGAAGGCTCTGAAGGATTGGGATGCTCATGACAAGAAGCAACTTCACGGCATCGTGGCTGATCATTCGACTCTGTGGAATATAGATCGACTGCCGGTTGTGTCTCTTGGTGCGGACAGCATGCTTCGCATCTGGGATGGATTGCTAGAGGAAGACTGGCTAGACGCTCGCATGCATTACCATGATGCCGAGTATTGCACATTCCGCGAGATCTCGGCGTCTGTCATGACGTGGAACGCCGGGGCATCAAAACCTCGAGATCTGGAGCAGGATAAGCAAGATAACAATTTCTTCCGAGAGTATATAGGTGCGCAGGGCGCGCCGGATATATTCGTTTTTGCCTTTCAGGAGCTGGTGGACCTGGAAGATAAGAAGACGACGGCCAAGGCGCTGTTTAAGAGCAAGAAAAAGATGGAAGGGACTGCGCAGGAACGCATGAGTCATCAATACCGAGCGTGGCGAGATCACTTGACCAAGTGTCTATGCCAATACCTTCCTGCCAAGCATTCCTATTCTCTGCTGCATACGGCCAGCCTGGTTGGGCTTTTTACCTGCATCTTCATCAAGGCGTCGGAGCACAGTAGGGTCGAGCACATTGATACGGCTCAGGTCAAACGCGGCATGGGCGGCTATCACGGCAACAAGGGTGCGTTGATCGTGCGCATGGTCCTTGATGATAGCAGTTTATGCTTCATCAATTGCCATCTCGCGGCGGGACAGACGCAGACGGTGCATCGCAATAACGACATTGCGGCCATCCTCGAAGCCGAAGCCTTGCCGTCCTACCCGTTGAATCAGAACCGTCACGCAAAACACGCAGATGTGTTTCCCTCGGGTGGCGATGGCGCAATAATACAGGACCACGAGATTTGCATTCTAAACGGCGATCTCAACTACCGCATCGACACCATGAGCCGCGACACGGTCGTCAAGCATGTTCACGCCAACAACCTTGCGCGACTCCTAGAACGTGACCAGCTGCTGCTGAGTAGGAAGAGAAATCCCGCCTTCCGTCTGCGGGCTTTCCAGGAGAGCCCCATTACCTTTGCGCCAACGTATAAGTACAATGTTCATTCGGACGAGTACGATACGTCGGAGAAGAAAAGGGCGCCGGCGTGGTGCGATCGCATCCTTTACAGGGGCAAGGGCAAGGTGATGATGGAGGAGTATAGGCGCTGGGAGGTCAGAGCCAGCGACCATCGACCGGTAACGGGTCGACTGCGGATCAGGCTGAAGACGGTAGACGGGAACAAGCGGATGCACGTCCGTGAGATCTGTGAGGGGGAGTTTGTGGCCATGAGAGCCAGGATAACCGAGGGTTTGAAGTGAGTTTGTGGCTACACTTTGGTCAATCAATGATGCTAACTATCTCAGGCGCCAGTACAAGGTCCACGTCCTTGGCCTTTCTTAGCTGATGAGCAACGATGGGTAGCTAATCAGGGTAATTCGAAAAGCTATCAACAATTCATTCAGGCATCGTCATCTTCTTGTCATTGCACTCGCCCACATCCAGAGCTACCAAGAACCGACTAACCATGTTGTATGACGCAACAGTAATGGCCAATTCCATGACCTGCTGGTCCGAAAACCTCTTCTTCAACTCCTCCACTACGTCCTCATCAACAGAGATTTGTTTCGTGCTCTGCTCTGCATACTTTAACACCAACTTCTCCTCCTCAGATAGTGGACCGCCGTGGATATTCCCGTACAGTACTGCCTCCAAGCTATCCCGCGAGATTCCCGCCTTCAAAGCAAGAGGGGAATGAGAAGTCCATTCATACGTAGCGCGGTTCAGCACGGCAATACGGCAAATTGCCAGCTCTGCAAGGCCCTGGGGAAAGGACGAGCGGGTGCGAATAGCACCCAGCAAGGCATTGTACCCATCTGCGATCTCAGGATTGTGCAGCATTGCCCGGTCAAGCGGGATCAGCGGTCTCGGCGCCCGACGAGCTCTGATACGCTCGTACACGGCTTCATACTTGGAATCCGTAGCAGACTCGGGCGCGTAGGGGATTCGCATCTTTGGTGACGTCCGTCCGCGCACCCCGCTATTTCACATGTCATATTACGTAATCGTGTGCAGTGTACCTGTCAGTGTCACGCCAAGGCACCGGAATTTTTGACGTACGGCGACGTGGGACAATGGGTCTCATCCAGGAAGCCGCCTCTACGAGGCCGGCAGCGGCAGCGTCAACGCCATTTGGCCTGGTGATTTCCTTCTTTATCCTCGTCACAGCCGTCATCCTACTCAATGTCCTGCGCCAACTGCTCTTTCGCAACCCTTCTGAACCTCCGGTTGTGTTTCATCTTGTCCCGTTTATTGGGAGCACTATCTCCTATGGGATCGATCCTTATGCGTTTTTCTTCTCGTGCAGGGAGAAATATGGGGATGTGTTTACGTTTATCCTCTTGGGAAAGAAGACAACTGTTTGTTTGGGCACGAAGGGGAACGATCTGATCTTGAATGCGAAGCTCAAGGACGTTAACGCGGAGGAGATATACAGTCCCCTTACAACCCCTGTGTTTGGCAAAGATGTGGTATACGACTGTCCCAACGCCAAGCTGATGGAGCAGAAGAAATTTGTCAAATTCGGACTCACTTCCTCTGCTTTGCAAAGCTACGTGACGCTCATCACGCAAGAAGTTCTAAACTTCTTCTCCCCCAAATCCCAAAAATTCGCCGGCTCTTCCGGGACAATGGACGTCCCACCCACTTTCGCCGAACTGACAATCTACACCGCCAGCCGCTCCCTCCAGGGGAAAGAAATCCGCGAAAAATTCGACTCCAGTTTCGCCGGCCTCTACCACGACCTCGACATGGGATTCACCCCCATCAACTTCATGCTCAGCTGGTTTCCCTTGCCCCAAAACCGCAAACGCGACGCCGCGCAGAAGAAAATGTCTGACACCTATATGAGCATCATCAAATCGCGCCGCGAAAGCGGCGACCAAACCCGCGAGGAAGACATGATCTGGAACCTAATGAACAGCACGTATAAAGACGGAACCCCCGTCCCTGACCGCGAAGTCGCACACATGATGATCGCCCTCCTAATGGCCGGTCAACACAGCTCCTCATCGACCTCATCCTGGATCTTCATCCGTCTCGCCACACGGCCAGATATCCAGGACGAACTCCTAGAAGAGCAGCGTCGCGTTCTCGGCACCAACGCCTCGGGCAAACTCAACGACCTCACCTACGAAAGTTTGTCAAAACTCCCCCTCCACGCGCAGGTTGTGAAAGAGACGCTACGCATTCATGCACCGATCCACTCCATCCTCCGAAAGGTGAAACAACCCCTCCCCGTCCCGGAAACGGGATATGTCATCCCAACGACGCACACAGTCCTCGCCACGCCCGGCGTATCCGCCCGCTCGGAGACTTACTTCCCCGAACCCCTCCTTTGGGAACCGCATAGGTGGGACGAAGTCCCGCTACAAAAGTACGAACATCTCCATCCAGCGTATAAGCTTGATTCGACGGATGAGAAAGTTGATTATGGGTACGGCGTTGTATCGAAGGGTACGGCGTCGCCGTACCTCCCCTTCGGCGCGGGCAGGCATAGGTGTATTGGTGAGCAGTTTGCGTATGTTCAGCTGCAGACTGTGCTTGCGGTGCTCATCAGGGAGATGAGGTTCAAAAGTGAGGGGGGTGTCGTGGGGACGGATTATTCGAGTTTGTTTAGTCAGCCGTGTAGACCGGCGGTGGTAAAATGGGAGAGGAGGGAGGGTTCATCGTTGGGGGTGGACTGAGACTTACTAATCATGGATCGCCTTGGTTTGGGGTGATACATCCCTGCAGTTTGGTATGGAACTGCGAAGCAATAGTATAGTTTATATGCGTGCTCTATCCCTACACCTCAGATCTGGGCTCCCATGGACCTATCCCGGGGTACCCCTCCCCCGGTAGCGATATCTGTAAAGCCATGTAGCGGCGTACGCACTCACCAGCCCCAGGCCGAAGGTATATTTATCTAGTTTTCTTGGTGGGGCGAGGATCAACGCTGGCGCAGCGAGGAGGGTGAATTGCGCGATGCGGGTTTGGTAGAGTTCTGAGATGGGGGGTGTTTCCTGCTTGGGGGAGGGATCGCCCGAGGTTTGGGGTTGGGAGTGCTGTTGGAGGGACATTGTTATCTCCCTGTGGCTGAGGGCTTTGAAGAAGATGAGGTTGTGTAGCCCCGCGAGCGCTGAGGGTTGAGGACGGCGCTTGGTGTAGGATGTTTGTACCTTCTCCGGCGACCCTAGATATGGGTTGGTTCTTGCGCTGGTTGTGTAGCTGTGCGTGCAAGGCTCCGCTGCCCGTTAACGCAGATGGCGGGGATATGTTGCTTCGCGGGCGAACTTGGAGGATCGAAAATAAGTTTGGCTGCTGCGCGGAAGACACGTAGCTTCGCAAGCGACCCTGGATATGTGTTTATCCTTTTGCTGATGGTATGTAGCTTTGCAACTTGGTTCTGGTTCCCTAGTTCCGAGTGTTGAACGCGTACTTACAGCTATCGTGCAACGCGAAAGAGACGAGGTGCGGTCGTTCGCCGAACCAGGGTCATCTTCCCTCCCATAGATATATACATATTGCCCAATCATACCTGCATGAATAAGGCAACGTAGCAAAGTGGTTAATGCGATTGACTCGAATTTCTGAAACAGAAATTAAGTAATCAATTCCCTTCGGGGGCGTAGGTTCGAATCCTGCCGTTGTCGGTTTTTTTTTTCTACGCACAGGAGTTTCGTTTTCGTTTTAAAATGACAGGAGATGGGAAATTGACAGATGTTGGAGGATGGGGGGATATGGACCTCGGGTTACAATTCAAATATGTGGAAGTGATCACCGAGTCTTAGCTATCGCTTTTTGAAAGTGCAGGGTTCAACTCCAGGGAGTGCTCAAATCCTCCATCCTTTTGCTTGATTGAATGGGGTTTCTTCTTTGCTTGGTTTTCGAGGGCGAAAAATTTCATTGCCGAGCGTGGTGTGTGGGAAATTGTGTGATAATGGTTGGGTTGTTGGACACTTGAGTTGAAATACAAAGAATTTGGAGGTTGCCAGATTCGTTAAAGGTGGAGGTGTCAATGGCTGGGCAAATTGCAGTGTGAGGAAGAAGTGAAGTAGGGCGTGGTTGCCACGTTCGCTCTACATGCACTAATGATGTTGATGAGCAGGATTGATCTTAGGTTATTGTGGTGGGATTCTTGTGGGTTATTGATGGGGCGAGGGTTAGCAGCTCTACTAATGGGGAAGCTAGAGGAAAAGCGTAAAGATTTAGGTCAAAACCATGAAGTTGAGCTTGTGTGTTGTGATGTGCTGCAGGAGGGAGGGCGGGTTGATAACATTGGAGATTTATCGTAGGGCCCTGCTCACTGGGGTGTCGAAGGTTTCGCTGCCTCGAGTGTTGGGTCTAATTAACGGGGTGGGATGTCCGATCTGCTGCTCTCTGCGGTCTGGATAACTTCCGTTTGACAGAATCTGTCAGTGGTGTGACTTTGGCAAGTTGGCGATGCATTTATTTCCATGTTTCAATTTTGATTTTGATCTATGGGACAATTGCTGTTGAGTGCTTGTTAATTTGCACCGGTTGGTTTTTCGCCTTTTGGGCCGAATCGGGGAGTCGACTTCTGCTCGGTCCTTGTTGATTTACATCTTTTCAATATGGGTCCCGCTGATTGATTCGACCGGTTTATGTAAGAGTCTTCATGTTGGTTTTGAAGATAACTCAATATCGGAGATGTATTGACAATGTTCGATCAAGGAGGGGTATTCCGATTGATCAGTAGGTGTGGGATTGGCTGCCAAGAAGTGGGGCTGTGGACTGCCAAGCACTGCTAACCAGTAGCGCATCTTATGCGAAAACACAAACCTGGAATTCAATGAACGGTCTTCGGTGACTTCTGTCCTACTCAAAACACAGAACGGACCCTACGCGGTAGGCATAAGTAGATGTGTTTATCCATCCCAGTTCGTATCTCAGAACCTTGAAAGGAACGAATATGTGAACAGAAAACCTTACTCCTTTCTAGTTTATCCGAACAACAATCTAAATCAAAACACCCGAAGCCCCAAAAGTAAACGAACTAACCCAGTCCATCTATCCACATTAAGCCCCATCCAATCCAAATGTACACACCCATATCTTGCCTCCTCCCCTCCTCTCCAAATGCACACACTCCCTCACACCCCCTGTCTAATCCCCCTTCAACCCTTCCCTAACCCCCTCCCTCACCGCCTCTTTAACCAAGACCCTCAACTCCTCAACCCCAATCACCACCATCCCCACCGAAGGGGGTCCAGGGGGTCCCGGGAGCGCAGCGGGCAAGGAGGCGGGTGGGACACTCCTCGGCGCCCCCCCGAACGCACTAAACGACGAGCTTGCGGGCGAGGGAAAAAACTCCCCACCCACAGTATCCCTCATGAACTCGCCCCCCACAAATCCATTCCGCTCAATTCCCAAAGAATTCGTCGCGGGGGAGTGAGGATGCCGCGGGGGATGAAATTTTTCTTTCGGCGAAGCCCTCTGATACGGATGGACCTTCCTCTGTAGATGTTTCGGCTTCGTCCGCGGCGTCGCAGCTGGTGGACCGAGGAAGTGTCCACTCCTCGTAAACGTTACCGTATTTTCCTGCGCACCGACCCCCTCTGATGGCGAGAACCCCGCGTGTGGATGTTGCTGGAGAGGAGACATCCCCCCCGAGGACCCCACGGGAGGCTCGGAGACAGATCTCCTCCTCCGCGTTGTGGCGAAAGGGTAGGGCGATTCGCGGGGGAGGGTGTATAGCGAGTCGAGCAGCACTTCCTGCTGGTGGAGGTCCATATTATTCTCCGTGGTGGGAAAAGGCGAGGGATCAGCAAGCTGGAGATCTGTCGTTTCGAAGTGTGTTAGGTTTTCGAAGACGATGGTCTTCTCCTCTTCGTTTTGTATGGATTCCATGTCCGAGAAGGGAAAGGTAAAGGAAGGAGGGGAAAAGGAAAGGGATCACATCAATTTGTTAAGAGTGAGACAGGTAAGGGTTCAGATGTCCCCTATTCCATTCACACTGCATTTGTGAGGCGGTAGGTTAGTGTGGCGAGAGCCAGACGGCAAAAGCTATCGATCGGCACATGGAGGAAATGCCGTCCAAAGGTTGCTGGGGATTTGACAGATGGAATGGTATACTGAATGAACAGACGCTGGAATTTGTAAGATGACCAGTCTCAGCGACATGCACGCACCCGTAGAAGGAAAAAAAGTGTACTTAGAACTGCGTTACTACGTAATATGGAAAAAATAGCAATCAAGGCGTGATTCCTCTTCGTTGGAGAAAGCCTTGAAGCAAACCGTCCAGATCGTCCATTATTCTCGCCGCGGTCTTGCGTTCTTCGGAATACAAGTCTGCGATTAGGGGATGGTCGTGGGGGACGGGTTTGACGTCCGTGTCGTCGTAGACGAGGGTTAAAAGGTCCCGGACTTCGCTGCCGTCATCGTACCAGGCGCGAAGGTTGGCATCAGACCATTCCTGTGGTGGCGTTGGGGGAGTTTCGATGGGGTCGTTTCTTGCCACTTCTTCTGTTGGATGTGTTTGGTGTTCTGCTTGTTGAATGGGTTCTTCCTCCTGCCCTTCTTCCTCCTGCTCTCTGCCCTCTTGCTCCCTAAACGGATTCGGCCCTTCCTCCTCGGTCGGCGAGTCGAAATCGTCAAGCTCTACCCTACGTTTGGCCCGCTTGGCTTTTTTGGGTCTCTCCTGATCGGGTGATAGGGTTGTTTTGATGGTGGAGAGGATGCCTTCTTTGGGCTGTTCGGATACCGGCGCTGCGGCTGGAGCTGCTAGTGGAACTTTGCTCTTTCCAGCTGCTGGCTGCACCACGCGGATATCGGTCGGGGATGGCTTCTCAACAGGAGAGGAAATTTGACCAATGACCGGACTTGATCGTGGCGAATCGCGTGAATCACGACCGACATCTGTCACAATCTTATCGATCCCTTCATCCTTCATCTTCTTGTCCTTTCTCTTGAACAAACCGCTGAGCATGCCAGACTTGGGTTTATCTTTTTTCTTGGTTTCCTTTGGATTGACTCGAATTGGAGCCGGTTCCGGGCCTGATATGACTGTGTTGAGGTTCTCTGCACTGCCAGTGTGGACGCCCTCGGGCATTCCGGCCGGAGAAGCAGATCCCTCACGCAGCAGACCGGGTGTCAGAGTGATCCTGCGAGGCTCCGCTGCATCATCCCGCAGAAAAGAGTCGGAATTGCGCGATGTGCCTTTGCGAGATTAAGTGGCGCCGCTTCTGTCTTGTCAATAAGTCGCTGTGTTTCGTGAAGTGAAGGAGTGTGAGTGGCAGCCTGTTCTCGATCAAAGGAAGCACGCTTCGCAGAGATGGTCGTCTTAGGCTCATCTTCCGAGTTGCGTGGAGTGTTCTCCGGAGCCGAGGGCTCGACATGGCCGTTTCGCTGAACCGTCTGCGCTGCAACGGCGGGTTCACTCATCGGCTCAGCTTCGTCATCCTCATCAGACGAATACTCCCGATCAGAGGCCTCTACATAGGTAGGAGGAGCAAACTGCACAGTTTTAGCATTGCGTCTGCGCATTGCCTTTTTCAAGGGATTGCGAGTTTTCTCTGAATTGTCGCTGAGCATGGTTGCAGCAAGCTGTGGCATTTGTCAGAGGAATTACAATAGTTTAACACAGACTTACATCAATGTTTCTGTGCTTGTTCAACCGGGCCAGCCGCTCTGTCGGTGTTTCGATGTGTTCTGCTGGGAGGTAGCCTAAGCTGTCAGTTTGAATTGTCATTTTAATTCAGATTTCCTACCGATGCTGCTGTCCTTGACCAGCCGGACGAGCCACCAATAACTGTTGCTGTCGTCGAGCAGAATCATGGTGTCGCCCTTTGTGGCGTTGGCCTGGCCCTCGACGGTCGCGACAAACGTGTGCAGGGCGTATACGAACTCGAGGTCGATGTCATCTGTATCATGTAAGCTTCCGCCCTCAGAAGACGACGAAAAATCATAAATAAAAGCGTCAGATGCATCATCTTGTGTTTCCTGCGGATTTTCGGTCAGGAGCGGGTCGTTTTCAGGCAGGAAGCATTCGGAAATGTCGACGCTTTCGAGGCTGATGAGGCTGGGGGATTGGCCAAACGTGGGCATGTAGATGCCGAGGCCGCTTGTAGTCGGAGCTGACGGAGACGGCGGCTCCTCTATGGGAAATTCATCTGGACTGGCAGCCTCATCCGGATGAGGAGTGGCCGGGCGGGAAACTTGTTCTGGACAGCTTCCCCTCCCAAAGAGATCCTCCCACGAGGGGCGACCCACGCTTCTAGCCCGATCCGCAGACTTACCCCGATGACGCACTGGTGGGGATTTGGTCAACTTTGCCCTGTCGGGAGGACGTTTGGATTCCTAATCCAAAGCCTTCGACGGCAAAGAAGTCCGGGGGGATGCGGAACTGTTGAAGTTCTCGCGCGATAACTTGCGACTGAGCCTTGACGGCCAGACTTTGAAGGGGTTCTTGCTTGCTTTGGGGCGGGACCCACCATCATCGATGCTTGGCGAACTCGAGATTCGATCCATCAATTCCTCGTCACTGTCTCCGTCTCCGTCTTGGTATTCGGGTTCAGCGCTGCCATTGGCTCCGTGGCCGTTAGCGCGCATGTCTTCGGGCTCATCCTTGCGACCGGCAGCTGCCCAGGCATTAACCAGCAGCTGTTCCTCCGACTGTCGCTCGTGGATGACATGTTGCAGCTGCGAGACCTGGTGCGGGCCAAGTCCGTCGCGGCCGAATGCGGGATCGGGGTGTTCGGCGGCCGACGGGCTGTCTTGATCTTGCAAATCGAGCGTATCTGTCTTCATGAGCGCTGGCGACCGCCTTGGGCAAAATGTACGAACCTGCGCGCACAATTCCTGGTCGAGCCATGGTCTCTCCACAAAATTTGGCGGGCCTCGAGGGCGCGACCCTAGCAAACACGCTGATGGGCGCGTCGCATACCAGTGGAGAATCGAGTCGGACGGTTGCAGGGAAGAATTTGCCACTTTTGGTCGCGACGACGTTCAAATCCGGTTGTTGGAGGTCTGATCGTCGCAGACCTCAAACACGGAGGCGCGCTCTGATTGGTGCATCGCTTCGGGTTTGAAACCCTGACAGCGACGCCCCGCATGTGCGCCATCCAATGACTCGCCGACCCCATGATTTAAGGCGGGGGAGCCCCTATGGCGACATGTAGATCCACCCATTAGTGTTTGATGTTCAACCACAAGTGGGTACATCGAGTTCATAAGCAATTCCTCGCATTACCGTCGTAGATGAGCTCGACAGCGGCCTATAGAAATTTGTGCATCGCGTCTTCTCACAGGACAATGGCGAATGCCGTCCTGCCAAGCAGAATCGCAACTAGAAGCCGTTCTAGACAATGTAGTTGTTATAGGCCAGCTATATAGAGCCTCGACTTTTGTCCCATCACACCTCCACAACACCAATGAACCCCCCCAAGATGATACCGTAGCCATGCTCGAGTTCATGGACACGGTCCTCGCCGCCTTCCATGTGCAAACGCGCTGGGATGTGGACCAGAGCTATGCGACGCTGACGGCTACGGCCCACAACGTTCTAGACTTTCACATTCCAAACGGTGTCAAGATTCATGCATCGTCCCTGTCATCTCCCAATTTTGCCACAAGCTACACGCTCGGCAGTCGAGGCGTTGTCGACGGCAGTTTATCCTTTTTATACTCTAGCCTGGGCTTGCATCTCGACAGCCAGAGCGCAAGAGTGCCGTTGGAGAGCGTAGTAAAAGGCTACAGACAGTTGCGTCGACGGCAGCCGTTGGAGGAGGGTAATTCACCGAGATCTGACCATAAGAAAGACTCATTACTTTACGGACGCGTCTACCTACCAGGTAATTCATTAGAAGCACTATATCTCCGCCGGATATCCGCAAGACGACTGCTGCGACTGAATTGCGTTTCAGACGGACAGATACCCAACAGCAGCACCTTGCTGGCTGTGCTGCAAAACGATAATGGCAGATACAGCACTGAATATCTCTACTCTACCGACTCTTCCCTTCTTGGGGTGAGAGGTCTCTACAACTTTGGCTATAATGAACGAAGCGGAAGGCTGAGTGCCGGAGCAGAGGCTTACTTTAGTCCTGTTAACAAGAGTGGTGGGATGAGCTGCGGACTGCGATTTACCACTCTCCCAGCCCATGGAGCTTTTCCGTATACCATGACTTTAACAGTCAATCCACTAATGGGCAATCTGAGCTCTGCTTATGCGGTCAAGGCAGGCCCAGATCTTGCATTTTGTTCCCGCTTTGACTTTAATGTATACAGCTATGAGAGTCAAGTGACTGTGGGAATGGAACTATGGAAACGAGGCTGGGCGTCTCCGGAGACGGCATGGATGCGGCAGATGATCCGGCCAGGGTGGAAGCGGAATGAAGAAGACATTACCGGCGTGTTCAAGGCGCGAATGGACACTCATGGAAAGTTTGGCCTCTTGTGGGAGACCAAATATAAAGATTTGCTGGTAAGCATGGGAACAGGTCTTGATTTGAAATCAGAGGAGCGAATGGTAATGGGTAATGTTGGTTTGGAAGTCAGCTATTCCAACTAGCCTGGATGTAATTATAAGCTGTCACCGAGTCGTAAAGAGCCATAAGTGGGCCTAAATGATTACTAAGAGGCCCAAATAAGACCGCGTCAGGGCGCGTGGCGTATAAACGCGGTCTATAAACGCGCCCGCGTCTTTGAACTTTTGTTGCCACATAGCAATCTCTGCAAAAATGAGCATCCCAACTTCCGTGGTCAGCTTGCAGCTACCATCGTTACGAACGAAGCTAACAATTGATCCAGACTTCTGAGCTCAACGGCCTCAAAATGGATTCGCCACCCCACGCGGCCGTGAATGGCCACAAGGGCAGCGTAGCCGCTCTCTACGAAAATGACGAACTCGCCGTGCCAATTAAAGGCATTCCCACACTTCCAGAAGAGCCAAAATCCAAAAACGAACCAACCGTAGCCAAAGGCCTCAACAAAGAAGAAGCTTCCGAACCACTTTTGCAAGAAAATCCGCACCGTTTCGTCCTCTTTCCCATCAAATACCATGAGGTCAGTGTAAAAATTCCTTAATACTAAATACCCACTGATGGCAAAGATCTGGCAAATGTACAAAAAAGCCGAAGCCTCGTTCTGGACGGCCGAAGAAATCGATTTATCCAAAGACCTCCACGACTGGAACAAACGTCTCACCGACGACGAACGCTTCTTCATATCCCACGTATTAGCCTTCTTCGCCGCCTCCGACGGGATCGTAAACGAAAACCTCGTTGAGCGTTTCAGCGCAGAGGTCCAAATCCCCGAAGCACGCTGCTTCTACGGCTTCCAAATCATGATGGAAAACATCCATTCGGAAACCTACTCCCTCCTAATCGACACTTACATCTCCGACCCAAAACAGCGCAGCTATCTCTTCAATGCAATCGACAACATACCCTGTATTCGTCAAAAAGCAGACTGGGCTCTGCGCTGGATCAGCGATAAAAACTCTACTTTTGGCTGCCGACTAGTCGCATTTGCGGCTGTAGAGGGGATCTTCTTCTCCGGCTCATTCGCATCAATTTTCTGGCTCAAGAAACGCGGTCTAATGGCTGGACTGACCTTTTCCAACGAACTCATCTCCCGCGACGAGGGGATGCACACTGATTTCGCGTGTCTTCTCTTCTCGCACCTGAACCATAAACCCTCACAGGCTACAATCGAAAAAATCATCACAGAGGCGGTGGCGATTGAGCAGGAATTCCTCTCCGAAGCTCTGCCTGTTGCCCTCTTAGGCATGAACGCAAAGCTAATGTGTCAGTACATTGAATTCGTCGCAGACAGACTGCTCCTCGCGCTGGGGAACCAGAAGTACTATAAAGCTACGAATCCGTTTGATTTCATGGAGAACATCTCCCTCGCAGGGAAGACGAATTTCTTTGAGAAGAGGGTCGGCGATTATCAGAAGGCTGGGGTTATGGAGAAGAGTCGAAGACATCAGGAAAAGAGGGAAGGAGATCAGCCTGGGGCTACGGGGGCGGTTAGTGGCGATTTTGCGTTTGATGAGGATTTTTAGATTGGATGAGATGAGACGAGGTGTTGGGGGTTGTAGGTTATGGATATTCTACTCTGTTTCGGTTAGAAGGGTTGTATGCGTGTGTGAAATTTTATTTCCCCGATGCGGTTGTATGCACTAAGTGATGTCTTGGCAGTCCACACGGGGAAATATCCGCCTCAATTAGGGAGAATGTGATATGCATACATCCCTCGAAACGAACGAAATATCATACATCAATGATGTTCCACCGCATCGTCAAATTCTTCATCATCACTCTCACTTGCATCCTGCGCGCCAGCAGTCGTCGTCATAGTCATCATGGTCGTTGGACGACCTCCCTCCCTCGCACTAGTCCTCCTACTCCTCGGTGGACTCTCCCTCAACGATGAACCCCCACTCCCACTTCCCCCCGTCCCGGTCCCATCACTCTCCCACATCTCGGTCCAAAATCTCCTGGACCCGGACGCGGTCGTATCCACGGACCTCTTCCTAGGCGAAGCATCCCTACTCCCCAAACCCGAAAGCCCCTGTCTCCAGGAAAGAGCCCTGTCCGGCGGCCCCATACTCCTCAAACTGCGCACGCTCGCCTTGGTAGCCAAAGACCCCGCCCGACTACCCGTGCGGCGGGCACTGAAAATCGACGCGGGGCGATCCAGGATTTTATTCCTGATGGAAAACGCGCAGTCCTGGCGGAAGACTTTAATACTCCCGCTATAAGAGGCTGTTACGATGATGTTCCCATCTGGGTGGGTTGAGCGGGGAGGAGTTCCGTTTGTCGTTGCGGGGCGGGAGAGGGTTTCTGATCTGCTAAGCAGGGTGATGGGTTGTGGGGAGCACAGGTCATATATAGGGTCGTCGGATTGGGAGAGTAAGTGTTTGGTTTTGGCTGGGGCGAGGCAGACGGCGGTTGTGGCGCTGTTGTGGGCTTTGAAGAGCTCTAAAGGACGTTTGTCGCGTTTTTCGTTTTCGAGGAGGGGGAGAGACCAGATGTAGGCTTTTTGGTCTTCGCTGCCGCAGACGAGGAAGCGGGAATCGTCGGAGATGCTGGCGCGGATTTGGCTGCTGTCGTTTACGTTGCCTTTGAATTTTAGTTCAAGGGATTTGTCGCGGAAGTTGTACTGTCGGATGCGGGAGTCGTTGCTTGTGATGAGGAGTTTGGTTTCGTTGGTGAGGGGGGAGACGAAGGTGCGTATGCCGGTGATTTTGCTTCCCTTGGAGTTTTGCCCGCGCGTGCTGCGGGCGTGGACGGAAGTTTGGTAGCGCAAGCCGTCGGTTTCGAAGATGGAACAGAGTCCGGTTACGTCGCCGGCGATGGAGTGTTTTCCGTCTGGAGTGAAGGATACGGCGGTGATCATGTGGGAGAGTTGGGTGGAGTAGGCTACGCTTTTGTCCGGAATGCTCCAAAGGCGGAGTTTACAGTCTAGAGAGCCGGCGAGGAAGAAGCGATCGTCCTTGGGATGGAAGGCTATAGATGGGACAAAGTCTTTGTGCTTGAACGTGCAGAGACATTCTGGGCGGTGGACATGCCAGAGACGGACGGTTTTGTCCATTGAGGAGGATAATAGGAAGCCGTTTTTGCTCCAGCTGAGGTCCAATATTGTAGATGTGTGGCCTGTGTATTCTCGTACAGGATTGCTCTGGAATACAGGTGCTGAGAGATGGCTAGAGGCTGATGGGTCCATGGCTTCTTGGTTCTCGTGATCACATCGATCCCGTAGACTGGACAGAACCGCCCATATGCGGATGATCTTGTCAGAACCAGCGGCAGCCAAGTACTTGCCGTCTTGACTGAAACTCATGGCCCAAACAGTGGGCGGTTGCTGGGAAACCTGACCCTTTTTACGGAGTTTATAGCCATTGAATATCGAAGGCGAATTTGGCTGGCGACATTCCAACTCTTGGGCCAGAAACAGACGGTCAAAGTCCCGCTTCTTCTTGTGTCTGGACTGCACCTTGATGTATGCCGGCGGCTGTGCATGTTGGGGGCTGAACCCCAGGCTATCAAGTGGTTGGGCAAACAGCGCTGCTTCAGTTCCTTCGGGCCTATTCTCTACCTCTTCGTCTTCAGCCGCGACGACTTCCTCGTCGGTCTCTTTCTTCCTAGCGCTGCCCATCAGCTTAGTTAGAAACGACACAGCCTTGCCGCCTTTTCGCAATTCCTTGGAGGCATTGGTGTCTGTCCATTGCGCTGAAAGTCCATTACCTGGAGCAGTGGTCGGACGGGGTGTTTCACGGGTAGATTCATCGTCGGACGCCAACGTCATAATGTGCTGTCGCCGTCAGCAGGCCAATAGCCAACGTGCCCAGACATACGTGGGACAAGGGATCCATGGCGCGAGATTCTGCAGGTCGGTTCGCGTGGCTTATCTGTTGCTTTTTGAGCCAGCTGGAAGCCGCCGCGTTGGCCGACGACGTGGGCCGGCCTGTCCTGGTTAGCTAGATAGATTCTACACTTCTTCTACCTACTGGATGTCCTCTCCGGCCATGGCGCCGTGCTGCGCGTCTTGACCGGGCTGGACGGCGCCGCTTCGACGTTGTTGGCGTCGGTCAGGGTAATGGATGGAATATGATCGCTCATTGCCGAATCCCACTCGGTCCGGGCGGCTCTCTTGCCATTGCCCCGGTCCCCCCCCGTAGGCGTCGAATCTACTCCGTTGCTCGACCGCTTCCCCGCACGTGACTACCTGTCGTCAATCAATCACGCGTCAATCAAAATGTTAATTGACTGTCACCCAAACATCTTTCCTCTGCGTCTCAAAACAACCTGCGGTACCTAATCACTTCACAAATGCTCTCCCAGCGTCTGTCTGCCCGTACAGCGGCCCGGCTCTTCAGCACCACGCAATGCGTGCAGAAGACGCCCGCCTTGTCCGATGTCCAAACTGGACACGGCGCCGTATTCGACCAAAAGCAGAAACAGTTTAGACAGGAGCTTAGTGAAAGGAGCAGGAGAGAGAAGGAAAGACAACGTAGGTTCTTATCCATTAAAACGAACTGCACTAAGAACATAGGCGAGGAAATGCGCAAGCGTGAGGAACAGCAGAAAGACGGCAAGAAGAAGGGAGCTCTGTCGAACCTCATCTACGGCACCGAAGAGGCGCGGGAGATGGACAGAGACATCGAACGCAGCTTCTCGCAGCTTCTGGCGCGCGGAAAGTACATGCACAGCATCGTCTTCCATTCCGTGAAGCCTGACAAGGTGGATGAGTACGTCGAGCTCGTCAGCAACTGGTACCCGCGCATGGCCAAAATGCCGGAGAACAAGGTGCATTTAGTTGGCAGCTGGAGGACCGAAGTAGGCGACTGCGACACGTTTGGTATGTTCTATGGACAGAATGATGGCAGTTTGCTGACGGGATAGTGCACATTTGGGAATATCAGCGCTATTCCGGCTACCACGCCTCCCTTCACGCCATTCAGAACCATGCAGACTTTGCCGAATTTGACCGCAAGCTCAAGAAGCTCATCACCAGCAAGAAGACGTCGTTGATGCAAGAGTTTCGCTTCTGGCAGACCAGTCCGCCACGACAACTCGGCGGCGTCTTTGAACTCCGCTCCTACACGCTTCATCCGGGAAATCTCCTTGAATGGGAACAGCACTGGCAAAAGGGCATTGCCGCCCGCCGCGAGGTCATGGAGGGTGAGTTTAGTATAAAAAAAAGAAAAAAAAAAAAGTAAGACCGAAGCTAACATCACCAGGCGTCGGAGCGTGGTTCGTTCAAATTGGCGACCTTAACGTAGTCCACCATCTCTGGCAGTTTCCCGATCTGGAGGAACGTCGTGCCCGTCGTGAGATGAGCTGGAACCAGCCCGGCTGGGGCGATACCGTGCACAAGACTGTCCCACTGATCCAGACAATGAAGAGCAGCATCCTGGTACCGATGCCGTGGAGCCCAATCGGGTAGATAATAATCTTCATTACTTCCCCGAGATGAGGTCTAAAAATCCCTTTTTACTCATCTCGTTAACCATTTCCTCCCTCTGCTTCATACCCACCACCCCCTCAGCAACAGCGACTTTATTCCCCTCCTCGGCTTTCACCTGCGCAGCTCTAATTGCATTAAAAAGGGTAATCACCCCCCGTTGCGCCATCTTCCTCAACCTCTTCTCCTCTTGCTGTATCGCCCCCGAATCAACAATACTATCCCCCAACCCCATCACATCCCTAACCCGCCCTTTCTCCAACGCCATTTTCCTCTCCGCCCGTAACTGCGCCTTGGCGCGATTATCAAGTCGTTGGCTCGCCATTGAAAGACTCGCCGCTTTCGCCGCCTTACTCCTCGATAAAACCGGATCGGCGCGTTTTGAAGTTGATAACTTCGTCCCCAAAACCTTCGCCATCGATCTCGCGAATGCATCGGGATCGTTGCGCTTCTTGACCTTGCGGGTGGAGATGTCCGAGTCGGTGTCGATTATGTCGTCTCCGTCGTCATTGTCATCATCGCTGTCGGAGGGGGAAGAGGGGTGTTGTGGACGGGTGTTGAGTGCGGTGTTCACCGCAAGGTCGTCAGTCTCGCCGCCCTCCAAGACGGGAGGTTCGATGCCACGCTTTTTGAGGATGGATCTTGGCGCCTCGTCTTCAGAAGAGCTGTGGTAGACTTTTTGCTTGATTCTGATTTTCTTCTTGGGCTTGCGCTCGGAGTGGGTGGGGCGGGGGCGCTTTTCTCCTGCCATGTTGTATGTAGAAAGAATTATTCCAGCGCACGACTTCATGCGGTTTAGTGGGGCACCATAACCTTTTATGGTCTAGTGCAAATGTGGGGCCACACCGCACCTCACCTCATCTCACAACGGTGGCACGGCCAAAACCCACGCAACCAACGCAACCCACCAAGTCCACGCACGACGGAGCAACACAGCCTAAATCCAGCATAGCTGGCAGCCCATCCACCCCGCCCCAAGTGAACACAGAAAATGGTCCTCCAAGATCTTAGCGCCCGTCTCAGCGGTGCCCTAAGCACCCTAACCCACGCCCCCACCCTCACCGAAAGCACCTTCGAAACCCTCCTGAAAGACCTCTCCAACGCCCTAATTTCCTCCGACATAAACATCTCCCTCGTAACCTCTCTCCGCAAACGCATCAAATCAACTGTAAAACTCTCCCAACTCCCCCCCCACGCGAACAAAAAGCGCATAATCCAAAAAGCCGTCTTCGATGCTCTCGTCGAAATCGTGAATCCCGGGGTGAAACCCTTCGAGCCAAAACGTGGCCGTCGGAACGTGATAATGCTGGTAGGACTCCAAGGCGCAGGAAAGACAACCACCGCGACGAAGTTGGCGAAATTCTACCAGACGAGGGGTTTCAAGACTGGACTGGTGTGTGCGGATACGTTTCGCGCGGGGGCGTTTGATCAGTTGAAGCAGAATGCTATCAAGGCAAAAATTCCGTATTATGGGTCCCTGACGGAATTGGATCCGGTTGCTGTGGCTAGGGAGGGGGTTGAGAGGTTTAAAAGGGAGAAGTTTGAGGTTATCATTGTTGATACTTCGGGAAGACATAGACAGGAGGAGGCGCTGTTTGAGGAGATGAAGGATATTGGACAGGCGGTCAAGCCGGATACGACGATTATGGTGCTGGACGGGAGTATCGGACAGGCTGCGCAGGAGCAGAGTCGCGCTTTCAAGGCTGCAGCGGGGTTTGGAGGGATTGTGATCACCAAGATGGATGGGGCGGCTGCGGGGGGAGGGGCGGTTTCCGCCGTTGCTGCGACCCACACGCCGATTGTGTTTGTCGGAACCGGGGAGCATGTGCATGATCTTGAGAAGTTCAAGCCTGAGGCGTTTGTGAGTAAGCTGCTGGGCATGGGGGATCTGAGTGGACTGGTGGAACATGTTTCGAGTTTGAGGCTGGAGCAGAAGGATACGATGAGGAATATGGCCGAGGGGAAGTTTACGGTTAGGAATTTGAGGGATCAGCTTACGAATGTGATGAAGATGGGTCCACTTTCGAAGATGGCGGGGATGATCCCCGGACTGCAGGCGGCGACTGCCGGGATGGATGATGCGCAGGGTTCTGAGAAACTCAAGAGGATGGTTATGATTATGGATTCGATGACTGCGAAGGAATTGGATTCGGACGGGAGGATTTTAACAGAACAGCCGGGGAGGGTGATTAGGGTGGCACGCGGGGCAGGGACGTCAGTGCAAGAGGTGGAGGATTTGCTGGCGCAACAGAGATTAATGGCTGGTATGGCGAAGAAGTTTAAGGGGATGGGTGCCCAGCAGAATATGCCGGGGAACAAACAGCAGATGGCTGCGATGCAGAAACGGATGCAGAGTCTTGGTATGGGCGGTGGGAGGGGGATGCCGGATATGAGTTCTCTCATGGGTGGGGGAATGGATATGGGTAAGATTATGCAAATGATGAGTGGTATGAGATGATATGTACTTCTATCCTTCGAACTCGCTCTCGGCAATGCTCTCTATCCGACTCAATGTATCCGCGTCTTTGCGGAATTCGTTTTGTACTCGCTTGCCCTGGATCTTGACGAATATGACGAGAGCGGTGCCGACGACGAACCCCAATGCTGCCAGCACGGCGTTAACGAGGATCGGATTACCAGTCTCGCTGATCGCTTCGTCGAGAAATGGCTGCATGAGATTAATCACCCCAGAGAGGAAGATTATCGTCCCGTAAATCTGCCCAAACGTCGCAAAACCAAACACCTTGGTCGCATAATCCGACATGGCAGAGTAGTAAAGCGGCCTCAGCAGGACGAAGAGGACGACATTCCCGTATCCCGCTACCATGGACGGAATGGACCCCAGAACACCTACCAGAGTGGTCAAAGTGACCAACACCGCGAGAACGTTCCCCGTGCTGACCCCATCGAGAAGCATGCCTATAAACGGCGTGGCAGCCAGTCCGCCCACCGGCAAAGCCACGTCGAAGAACGAATTGATTTTACGTGCCGCCTCTTCCGAACCAAGCATGAATTCATATTGTCGCCGGATGGTAGCGATGAAGAAATTCATGCGAAGCATCTGCAGCACCGTCATGGCACATATGAGGATGAACCAGGGAGAACGCATTTGGATATAGGCAGGCTGGCCGTGTAGTGCGCCCCAGACGCCGCTCGATTCGTGTCTTTCTTCCTCACGAGCGACTCTCTCCTCAGAATCCCCGAGGAGGTCTTCGATTTGAGCGAGTTTCGACTCTCGTCGTTCGCGTCTTCGAGCTCTTAGTTTACGAACTTCGGAATCACTCAGCTCGTCGTCCGAATCATGCACGTCGAGCATTGGGTTTTCATGCTTCACGGTTTTCGCTTCTAGCTGGGGAACAGTCATGTATCCGTCTCGTAGCATCAGAGTCATATTGGTTATGACCAAGAGAACGGGCACGATGAGGTAATAAGCAAAGAACAGATCCGGCGTGAATTTCCCTTTTGATCGTTCATATAGCAGTCTGTAGATCAAAAACACAGCAGCAGAAGCATCAAAAGCGCTTGTCACGGCTGCAATGATACTCCCCGCTGCTTTGGGAAACGCGTTGGCAATGGAAAATGCGGGCAAGAAGACGAATGTCCCTCCAAGGGCGAGAAACATGTTTGCCCAGACCAGGCCGTGGTCACGCTTGTAGTGAAAGGCGAGTGCCATTAGAAGACTGCCCAAGGCGAGGAAAAAGCTGCCCATGATTGCACAGGCTCTTGGACCACGTCTGTCGAGCATTGCTCCCACGATCAAGGCGGAAACGTTGCTAGTGGTGGAAGCAATGGCAAAGAAGAAATTAAGACGCAGGTCCTGGCCTTTGCAGAGACGGACATCATCCTCCAGCTCGGATTGCGTGCACTTGTCACGGTACACGCCTTCGCTGATTAGCACAGGTTTGAGAGCTGCAAAGCCAAAGACAATTCCAGATGCCAGCCAGCAGAAGATGACGGTTGCTATGACTTGGGCAACACGTCTGGTCGTAGACACCGTGAATGCATATTGACGACTGTTAGCCGTCTCAGGCTCCTCTTTGCTGATGGCTGGAAGTGCATCATAGCTGATGGGTCGACGTAGGGGTCTTCCCCCGGTTAACAATGACTGCTGGTCTGGTTCGCGGCTCAGCGTTCCATAACCAGGGCCCCATCCGTCAGGCAGCTGTCGAAGGGGCTGTCTGTCGGTGCCTTCAATAGGAGCAACTCGCTGGATGAGCGACATGCTCCTTGACGTCTGGCCAAAACGTTGGGCTCGTTCACTGTGATTAGCGTAAAATATTTTCCGGGCGGAAATCGACCGCCGGGGCTGCAGAACCGTGCTCTCATGATAATGATGATGCTAATGCGAAGGAAGAAACTTTTAAAGAGAGTGGTTGTGGGTCGTGGGTATTTCAGATTTCAAAATCTACATCATACACTCAGACGTCCGTCCCATCAACCACAACTCCCTTCTTCCATTCATGACAAATCTTGCGTGCCGTTTCCTCGGCCGCATCGTCCGATACAAGGGCGCCAACCAAATACAACGCTCCGTCAACGCCAGAAGTAACGCCGCTTGAAGTCAAAACCCTCAACCCACCCAGACGCAATTCGGCACGCTTGAGCACGCTCTCGCGGCGCATGTTGCTAATCTTGAAGCTCATGCTACCCTTGCGGGCGTTGCTCTGGCGTCTGGTGCCAGTCGCTCCATTTGTGCCTTCTTCAATCGGAGACGAAAGACTAGTAGCCGACTTTCTACGCTGATGGGCCTGGTATTCTTTCTTGGTCATGATATAGGGATTCTTCTCCTCTTCATTGCCCAGATCAAAGCGGAGATTGTTGACCACGTACCGAGCGTCCATGACGTCGGTGCGGTCAGACATATCACGCTGGGCTACGTTGGAACAGATGATTTCCAGTCGAGCCATAAAGTCAGGATGAGTGGTAGCCGTGAGACCGCTGAGAATGCCAGTCTCGGCAAGAAAGAGGGAGCCCGTGCAAACGGACATCAGAGTCCGCTCGCGAGACGGGTTACGTTTCTGCAATTCGGCAAAAGCCTTGATAATAGGCAAAGGCTGACCTTTCGACTTGATGATCGCGTCAGTGCCACCGCCGGGAATGACCAGTAGATCGAAGTCTCCGAGGCGCTTCGTAGCATCGTCATAGGACGTATTGGCTGCGATTCCAATGCCCTGCGAAGTTGTTACCTTGCCCGAAGGTCCGCAAATGGTGATGTTGAACGCCTTGGAATCTGATATCATTAGCAGTATATCCAACAACACTGGCCTACATACCCGGGTTGTTCTTGTCATGCAAGGCATTGGAGAACACCTCCATGGGGCCGGTGGCATCCAACATGTCCATGCCATCAAAGGCAGCGACGAGGACCTTGACAGTCTCAGGAGCACTCTCATGGCCCTCCTCTACGATTGCACTCATTGTGACGGTATTGTATGGAAAGATAGCTGATTGTGTGGTAAGATGGGAATGTGGAAGGAAAGTGTACAGACGTGAAGCTTTGTAACCCCGCTGCGGTCACGCGAGTGGTTCGAGCCAGTCGGAATGCGCGCGGCCCTGGCTAGCCGTCTCACTGTCAGGGTCCAGTTGTTGCGCGGGGCATGCGGGGATGGCGGGGTCCCAACCACCTGAATGTCAACCCCGCATCAGCAGCAGCCTCAGTGCTTGGTAGGTTGTCAAAAGAGCTTGTCTCAATGCTTCCGATTGATTGTCAAACAAGTTGAAGAGTTACATAGCCGTAGGGCAGGAGAGTTATGTACAAGACTAATCACACAACAAATCAGACAACCTCTCACGACCAGAACCACCCCTTCTTCTTCTTCATCTTCGAGACATCGCTGATTTGCTTTGGCTCCTGCACATCATCCTCGCCAAACGACGGCTGCTCCTTGTAGGTGTGATTCTCCTCCTTTGTCTCCTCCCTTCCATCCGCAAACCTCTGCTTAAGAATGGTTTTCGTAGTGACCGTCCCGTCAGCCGAACGAGTAGTGTAGGACGTAGTCAACGACGACAAAACATCCACCCTCTCTGGTCCTTTAACATGCCTTGGCTTCTGGTCAACCAACCCCAAAGCTTCAGCTTCCTCATCCTCAGGTTCACTCTCATACCACGGAACCTGCCTCTCAGCAGGCATCTCCACCACCTTCCGCTCTTGTGCCTTCAACAGAGGAGTCAACGGTCTAGTAGGCCTGACCAACTCTTCAACCAGCTCGCTCAGCTCCAAAGGGCCATCCCCCGACCCCTCATCATCATCAAGAAGTCCCTCATCGCACGCCTCCCTTATCCTCTTCACAGATTCAGTCCCAACATCCCTCCTCACCCTCCGCATCACTACACTCGGCGGGGACGCAATCGGCAGGACACCCCTCCTCATCAACCCCACCATCCAACTCAACCCCGGCTCCGTCAAGTCACCCCTCCCGCGCACACCCATCTGCCTCCCCAGACTCGCCGAAATCAAATCCTCAAACGCCCCCCTCCAGTCCCTCTGCACCGTCGTCTCAAGCGCAACAGGGGAGTAAGCGCTATACTTGAACCAATTCAGACTAAGCCATTGCGGCTGCCATCCAAACAAATGCAGTACCGAACCAAACCCATCACCCCCGTGCCGCCCAAATTGCGGTAGCGGTAATCCATCATCATATAGTGCCTGAATTTTACTCCGCGCGACGTCGCGACTTCGCACCCTGTTCTCCCTCAGCAGAGCAAGGGCGAGGGAAACGCCGCGTTCCCGTTGCGCAGTAGAAATCTCGTCCCAGTCAGCGTCTTTATCGTCGTTGCCAGTCCACTGATGTCTCATCGCGCGCGAATGCTCCGTTGCCCGGTCTTGAACCGCGCGCCACCCCGTCGTAAGGTCGCTGATCCCGCTGTCGACAAACTCCCTCATCCCCTCGAAGAAGCCGTCGTAGCTGCGCTGGATGCGTTTACCGAGACAGTCCCTCTCCTGATCACCACCGTTCCGGTTTCTGCACATGGTTGTCAAAGTTGGGGGTTGGAGCGCTTATGGATACACGATACACCATCCCCGCACAGCCGCCCTACAGTACCACCAAAATCCTACCGCGGCTGCACTCCTTGATAGCACTCCTCACCCGTAGGCACCTCCGACGGATCCCCAAACACCAAACCGTCGCTATCTATTCCTATTCAAAACCCATCTCCTAACAACAAACTCCCTAACCCTATACCCCCTCAACAATCCCCCCACCCTCCCCTTTACAGCCTGGAGTGGGGGGACATCCACATACACAAGCACAAGCGCCTTCTTAACCTGACCCTGCACTCTATTAACCGCGTGGAGCCACCACCAATCCTTATTTTTCCCCACACTCCTCTCTTTCTGTCCCTGTTCGCTCTTCCAGTAGGGATGTGTATAAGAGGGGATTATGATACATGCGAATTCTGCATGGCTGAAGACTGGACCGCGGTTGTAGAGGAGATAGTCAACTGCGAACTTTACGCCGGGGCGGACGACCCATCCGAGGGAACGGAAGTGGTGGTACGTGACGTAATTGAGGAGGAAGGGGGCGTCGGGTTGGAAGGTCGGGGATGGGGATGGGGGGAAGGTTGAGTTTGTGGTGAAGATGGTTAGGAGATCCCAAGGGGTGGGGTGCGCGAGGTTTGCGACCTTGATGGTGAGTGCGCCGAGGGCGTAGGACAGAAAAAAGGCTTCTTCGAGGGTTAGGGTGAGGTGTTCGTGGTTTACGATTTCGGGGTCTGGTGACCCAGGGGTGTTGGGTGAGTTGTTTGTTGGCTGTTCGGGGGCCGGGGCAGCTACTGTCTGCTCTGACTTTGACTCGGTGGGTTCTTCTCCCTCCTTTGTAAGGATATCGCTTTCAAATTTCTCCCCCCTCTCAACCGCCCTCTGCGCTTCAATCTTCAGTCTCTCCAGTCTTGCCCTCTCGAGTTTAAACTTCCTCCTCTCTTGTCGTCTAGCTTCCGTAACTTCTTCCGCTGTGCGAGTCCCATCCCGTTGCGCTTTTAACCGCGCCTTCTCGCGATCCAGCCAGCTTGGTTCACTGCGTGATAGGCTCCCCTTGCCGAAAAATCCCATCTCCCAGAGCTTGCGCACTTGGTTCGGTTCGGTGACGTGTACTGAACGGGTTTCTGGGGAGAAATAGCCGATACAGTGTGGTGGAGGTTGAGGTGGTGGGGAGATGAAATGGGAGATCCACGTGTAGCAGAGTTTTAGGATAGAAAGTGGCTGTGAAGGATAGAAGTCTGGGAGGGGAAAAACCTCCACGGGCAAGGGTTTGCTGTGGACTTGGTTGTAGTTTGGTCTTTTGGGTCTTGTGGGTTTGGGTCGTGGGGGATTCTCGATTGTGGGATTCAATTGGTCGTTTGAAGTAGACATGGTTTCTTCTTCTTCTTCTTCTTCTTCTTCTTCTTCTTTTTTTTTTTTTTTTGAAAGAATGTGCGCGCGTGCGTGCAACCGAAATTGTTGTGCGGAAATGTATTATAATTGTGAGCAGATGTGTACCTGCATACAAATCTCTAC